>JAGYHY010000070.1:0-18488 GCA_024244165.1 Ascosphaera acerosa | reverse complement strand
GCGCCTTGTTTCACCTCACGATTGGCCAACACCGTGAGAAGATATCCGCCTACGTCATACCTCTGGGTCACTACCTCCGCACACGGCGCACACGAGCCCGTCGAGCCATTCGAGGACTTCGGCGACCTAGTGCCATTTGCCGACCCGGCCTGGTACCAAGGGGTAAGAAGACAGACAACCCACACCGATCCGTCCCGTACCACTCGCAATGTCACTGAGCACTGACATGGCCGCCGCAGTATCGCTCGCCGTATTACAACGAGACGCACGTCGCGCTGCGCGCGGAGGTGCGCCAATGGGTCGAAGAGCGGCTGGAGCCCTTCGTCAACGACTGGGACGAGGCCAAGGCGGTGCCGCCGGAGCTGTACAAGGAGCTCGGCACGCGGGGCTACCTGTCCGGCCTGACGGGCGCGGCGGTCGACCCGAGCCTGCTGCCGTACCGGGTGGCGAGCGTGCCGCCGGAGCGCTGGGACTTCTTCCACGAGTTCATCCTGTCGGATGAGATCTCGCGCTGCGCGAGCGGCGGCGTCGTGTGGAACTTGCTGGGCGGCTTCGGCATCGGGCTGCCGCCCGTCGTGCTGTTCGGCTCCGACGAGCTCAAGAAGCGCGTGCTCCCCGGCATCCTCGCGGGCGACAAGCGCATCTGCCTGGCGATCACGGAGCCCGACGCGGGCTCCGACGTGGGCAACATCGGCTGCGAGGCCAAGCTGACCGAGGACGGCAAGCACTTCATCGTCAACGGCGAGAAGAAATGGATCACCAACGGCATCTTCGCGGACTACTTCACCACCGCGGTCAGGACAGGCGGCAAGGGCATGGACGGCATCAGCGTGCTGCTGATCGAGCGCGGGCCGGGCGTCACCACCAGGAAGATGGAGTGCCAGGGCATGTCGACGAGCGGCACGACCTACGTCACGTTCGAGGACGTGAAGGTCCCTGTCGAGAACCTGCTCGGCAAGAAGGATAAGGGGTTCAAGGGTGCGTTGCCTGATTACCGATTCCCGCCCCCAGATCACCAACCTACTAATTTCGAGTCTTTCTGCAGTCATCATGTTCAACTTCAACCACGAGCGCATGGGGATCATCATCCAGTGCGTGCGCTTCGCGCGCGTGTGCTACGAGGAGTCCGTCAAGTTCGCGTACAAGCGCAAGACGTTCGGCAAGCGGCTGATCGACCACCCCGTGATCCGCATGAAGCTGGCGCACATGGCGCGGCAGATCGAGGCGACGCACAACTGGCTCGAGAACCTCATCTTCCAGGCGCAGAACATGGAGCTTGACGACGCCGCGCTGCGCCTCGGCGGCGCCATCGCCGGCTGCAAGGCCCAGTCCACCACCACCTTCGAGTTCTGCGCCAGGGAGGCGAGCCAGATCTTCGGCGGCCTCAGCTACACCAAGGGTGGCCGCGGCGGCAAGATCGAGCGGCTCTACCGCGACGTCAGGGCGTACTCCATCCCTGGCGGATCGGAGGAGATCATGCTGGACCTCAGCATGCGGCAGTCGTTGAAGGTGCATGAGATCTTCGGCATGAAGCTGTGAGAAGTCCGCTGCGGTGTACATACATATGGAATGACTGCGAATGCGCATTGGCATGCTGCACCTGGTCCTCATGCCGCCCTGTCTGTGTCTCTAGCCCCTGTAGATCAGCTGAGCGGCGCCAGTCCCGGACCGTAGCAGACCCCGCCAATTGGCCGGCCTTTGCCGCCTCAACTTCCATGGCCGTATGCGACCTGCCGCCACCACTCTTCGACGTCCCACCTACCGCACGGCACTCCTGACCCTCCACACTCCCCATCAACACGTCTTTGCCCTGTCATCGTCCTCTGCTGCGGCTGCAATGGCTCGATGGAATCGGCCTCCCGGTGCGGCATATACTCAGGCGTTCCAAAAACACGCAAGTAGCGCTGATAGTCTAAGGGTAAGATACGACATTCCCAATGTCGTGACCCGGGTTCGAGTCCCGGTCGGCGCATTTTTTTGGTTCCCGGGTCGCCAATCACTCCTGCCATCTCTGCGTGCACAGCTGAATCATCGTTGCGAGCGAGCGACTTGTGAAGGGCGTGCCAGTGGAAGGGGAAAGCGGCACTTGATTGGTGGCGTGGCGAAGTGTGGTATGTACAGTACAGGCATGGCAGGGACTGTTGTGGCAGCAGGGGCGGATCGAGGTAGCAGTGGAACAGCGCGACGGCGAGAGCAGGGTGCGATGCAAGAGCTGAGTCAGTGCTCGTGGTTGTGCTTGACGGTATACATACATGGTCGCAGATGTGACATGAGGTGATCGAGATTGGCGTGTGGGGGAGAGAGAGGCAAGGCAGAAGCACGACGCACATGCTGTCCCACCGCTCAAGCACCTAGTGCTTGCATGCGCTCGCGGGCACATGCCATGATGGACCTGAGCAAGTCCAGCTCAGCAGCATCGCCGGCCTCCGTCTCCGCCTCCGCGTCTGCGTCCGCCGCAGGGGAACCGTCGACACGACTCCTCTTGCCCTTGCCCTTGCCCTTGACAGTGTTCTGCAAGGAGACGCGCTGCTCGTCGTGCTGCTCATCCTTCTGCAGCTGTTCTTCCCGGGCACGCTGTCGTAGCATTGAGAGCCGATCAGAGAGTTCCTCAGTGGTGTCGCCAGTGTCGCCGATAGCCGCGGTGGCTGCGGCTGCGGCTGCGTCTGCATCTGCGGCTGTGTCTGCGTTCGTGTTTGCGAGACAGTCTGAAGGCGCGCTTGTCGTCTCCGTAGACTCCACTGGCATGTCCTGCTTCGCCCGCCTGCCTGTAGCCTCCTCTGCCGACGCAATGGCGCTCCACCCCTTGCTCCTGCTCTTGCTAAGGCTGATGAACTCCGTCAGCAGCTCAGTGAGCCGCTCGCTCCGATTAGCCGTGCTTCTTCGCTCAGCGGTGTCGTTAATGGCGTCGCCGACTTTGTCGTCCTCCTGTGCAGCAGATTCGGTAGCCAAAGCCGAGCCACCCTTCCTCATCGCGAGCAGTCCCATGACAGCATCCGACTCACTGGCCGACGGCGCCCCTGTCAGCGGAATCCCCTCAGCCTCCAGTGCGACGGCAGTTCGCGACGGCGGCTCGGACCGCGTGCGCGTGTGCCTGCGGATCCTGCTGAGCTGCCGCGCCCGATCGGTATCCGTCTCCACGAGCGCGCGTATCAGCAGGTCCTGCGGCGCGTTTTCCAGCTGCGACTGGCGCCACTCTGCCGTCTGCCCGTTGACGAGGGCGCGGTAGTAGCTGTGGAGCGCGGCGTCCACAGCGTTCTCCTGCTTCACCCGTGCAACGAAGTTCATGACGAGACCTTTCTCCTGCACTCTGATGGTCGTTGCGTCGCGGTCGTCTTCATCGTCGTACACGTAGCTGGGGTGGCCGCCGACAGGTCCGGCATTAAAGTCCTCATTCGAGGGGATCACCTCGATATCAAGCCACCGTGGATTGCGAGGCTGTTTAAAGTTGCCCAGACGGCCACCGACGGAGCGTATGAGCCGGAGGTCATGGTCGATGTGGTTGGGGCATCTCCAATGGTGATACGGCTTCTCTGAGCCCGGACGCTGGTACGATGGGTTGACGACGGGGAACGGCAGGCAGTCCAAGTGCCATGCGCACGGGCAGTACGAGCATATTTGTATAGGCTTGTTGCCACCGCTGCCGCGCCCGCAGGCGACGCAGAAGATGAACTTGCCCTTGTTGTCCGTCAGCGCGTACAGATGCGCGTTGCTGCGCTCGTCGCTAGCGTACGTCTTGGCCCATCTGCGCTCGTCCTTCTTCGGCAAGACCGCCACTGCGGCGTACTCGCCGTGCTCGCCCGTCTTGATGCCGGCGTAGTAGTTGCGCAGGGCAGCAGGCAGCTGGAAGGACTGGGACGGCAGTGAGTCCGCGCTGCCAAGCAATGTTGAGAGCGCAACCCCGGTGTTTGCCGCACTTGCGGCAGCGGCGGCGGCACGGCTTTGTGTGGCTGCCTTGGCCTGCTCTTCCGCTTCGTACTTGTCGGTGCAGTCCGGGCAGAACCACTGTCCCTCGGGTGGATTCTTGGGGTCCATCGGCGGCTCGAGGCAGGTGAAGTGGAAGGAATGCACACAGCCATCGCAACACAGCAGCTCGCCGGAGCCCCCGCAGATGTGGCAATAGTCGTCGTTGATCTGAGAGCCCTCTGCCTCCGACGAGTCGCGCAGCATCGGCTCCGCTGACGGCCGGGCGCTGTTTGGCGCGCTGCCTCTAGTGACTCTGCGGGCCGAGCCGGCGGCAAGGGCGGTGTACCCGGTGCCGCTGGCCTTCTTCTTGAACCTCAGGGCGGTAGAGGTGCCGGCGAGGCCATTGCCCTGGGTGGAGGGTCCTCGCTGAGGCATCCTGCGACTGCCTCTCTTGACGAGGGACCTGGAATGCTCCCGCGCCTTCGCGGCAGCTGCACGAGACGAGTGCTTTGCGCCTGCGACTGCGGCGCCCGCCGCAGCCCCAGCTTCGCTCGCGACCGCGCTGTCGGGGCCGTCCTCGTCACCGCTCTCCTCTGACGAGGTGATGTCCACAGGGCTCTGGATCTCGTCGAGCTCGGCTTCGGCAATCTCCAGCTCCAGCTGGCGGCGCCGCGAATGCACGGGTTGGGCGCCAACAGCCCGTGCGGCGCTCAGCCTGGCTTTCCGCCTGGCGTACGGTCCGTCCTCGGTCTCCTTGACTGGCTTGGTGCCGCGCGGGGGCGAGCGCAGGTGGCTGAACCCGACAGGAACCTCAGGCAGGTCCTGTAGCAGCTGCCTGCGCTTGTCCGGGCTATCGAGCTTGCTGGCTTCCGCGTACCGCTCCTGCTGGGCTGCCGTCAGCACGGGCCCGCGCAAGTTCTGGCCGTCAACGCCCTTTGCGTAGGGTTTCTGGTAGCGCGGCTTGCGCTTCTTGGCGGCGCGCTGGGCGTTCTTGCGAATGGCGACAGAGGCTGCGACTGCGGTGCCGGAGACCTCCGCCTCCGCGTCCGCGTCCGCAGCGGAGGCCGCAGCTGCTGATGTCCTGGCCGTGTCACTGCCGGGGATTGGGTCACTAGCGGTATCGCCGGCTGACTTATCACCATCGGGCCCAGTCAGCGCCTCCGCGGTCAGATCGACGCTCTTGGCGGAGGACAGCGAGCTGGTGCTGGAGTGGTCGGACGCAGCCGAGTCTGTCCGAGTGATGACTGGGCTCTCGGGCGGCGTGCTGTGGGCTGCTGCTGCTGCTGCTGCTGCAGTCCTGCGCGTGCTGATGGTCTTGCTTGACTTTGGCGTGGTTTTCGTTGGGTCGCCAGAGGAGGAGGTGGCGGTGGTGGTGTTGCTGGCAGTAGTCGTGTCGAGGAGGTTGGGATCGACGACGGACGCAAAGCCCTTCCTGTCGCGCCGCCTTCCGGACCGCTTCGCGGTCAGTCGCAGGGTAGTTGTACTTGTAGTCTGGGGCTGGCTGTCCACCGTCTCAGCCGAGACGTCGGCATCGGCGCCGGAAGAGGTATCCGCAGCGCCCTGTGCGCTGGGCTGTGCGGGCCCGGCCACATGGGTCTTTGTCGGGGGCGGGGCAGTCACCACACCCTTGTTGACGCGTTTCATCACTCGCCTGACGACCTTCTTGAACACGCGCATGTCTCTGGACTTTTCACCGCCGTGCAGTGCGTTGTCGACGATCTTGAGGTACCCCAGCTCCGTCGCAGCCTGGTCCTGGATGAACTTGAGCGAGCCGATCAGACGGACGTCGCCGGTTGCCGCGGCGCACCGTATGGAGTCGGACAGGATGTCGAGGATCTTCTGCACAGGTAGTCTCGTAGGGCCCGCGTGCTCCGTCGTCGTACAAGATTTCATCCTGCAAATGCATCAGGATGGGGCGGGGGGCGCGCCAGGTCAGAAAATTTCATTCGGCACGCTATGTCACAAGCATGAGCCGAATACGACCGACCGGCATGCAAGGCCGAATCAGAGCAGGCCTGTCAGTGGCAGGGGTGTCTGCGCGCTCAGTCGCAGTCAGCTCGTGGGGCAGCATGTGCATCGACATAAGTCGGGTCGGCCAATGAGGCCCGGCCGGACGCCAATCGCAGCGGTGGGAGCGATGACGCCTTGCGCCGTCACCCCGTGGAGTCTGCCGAACAGGAGAGCCGTCGCAAAGGCGAGGCACACCAACAGGCAGGAGGACCGCCGTGGGCAGGCGAGGCAGACCACGCAGAAGCAACGCCCGCCGTGCTCGCTCAAAAGACCACCAGGTCCCAGGCCGGCTCTCGGGTTCCTGTGACCCTGGTGTGGCCTGACACGCGGCTGCAGACGCAAAAGCAACCATGCTGCAGGTGTACAGCGAGCTAAGCTTACACGCTTCGGTCGCTGCGCCCAAAACAGGCGATCGCCCGTGCCAGGGTGTACCGACCCAGAGTTCGATGGAGCAGATCTGCACCGATGGCGTTGCCTTGAGCCCCAGGAACCGCTCTGATCTGCTGCGCGTTCCATTCTCGTTCCACCTCATCTCCGGCCAACGACAGCTCCTCGAAATGTCCGAGCAGGGCCTGGGTCACAGCAACGGACGGACGGTGATGACTGCGCTGCGGCTACCGCCTCAGTTATCATTGGTGCTTTGCAACAGAGGCCAGGGCATGGGCTCGACGATGATCGGCAATGGCTGCAATGCAGTCATCGTACGGTTCTCCGAAGCAGAGCTGTGGCAATGGACTTGTCCGCAGCGGCAATGTCTTGTCATTTGCTGCAGGCCAGTGGTCATAGCGTTTCGCAGCCATGTTAGACCCGCGTGCTTGCCCCGGTCGCGCGTGGTAGCGCCAATGCTACAGGTCACCTCAGAACCATGCTGGGTACGCTACTGAATCCAGCGGTCACCAGGCGCGTTAGTCCTCTCAGTACAAGTGACTAATCGGAGTCCTTGCCTACTGTACGTGCACGCGCTAGGCCTTGCAAAATGCATCGCCGCCGTGTGCATCGTCTGTGGCAGCCTCAGCAATGTAATGGAGGAAAAATCTCGGGGCCTGGCAAGTGTAGCTGGCGTTTGCGCCACTGACGAACCAGTGCTATAGAAGTGACACAGCAGATCAGACGACTAAGTGACGGGGTATATCGCATCTTTGTAGTTTACAGGAAGCACAGATCACCTCCAGTAACAATGGGGCCAACTAGGAAGCATCGCGTAGAGAGACATCAGATAGGGTGGTGGCAGTGAGCGTCAGCGATCACTGTTGCTCCGTCGTAGCAGACGGTGACGAGGAAGATGACTGGGTCTTTTCGCTGCAATTGCTCGATGACCGCTGCTTCCGAGCGGCATTAGTTGTTCTCGCCTGGTTCCGCAAGGCTGGCAATTGCCGCCTGCGTGCATTGATGAACCAATTGCTGATCTGGGGGCAGACGTTAGCGGATGTTTGGAAAGGCGATAGGGCTGCGGGTCACCTGCCACCCGGGGACTGAACGTACCTGACTGATAGTAAGACCCGTTTGCTCAATAAGCATTTGCTTATCGTCCTCACTCGGGTAAGGATGATCTAGATGCGCGTGGAACCACGCCCGGAGTATGTCGGTAATCTTCTTCGGCAGATTGCCTCGCCTTTTCTTCGTCACTTTCGACGAGGACGATGACGATAGATCTCCACCGTTGCCGGAGTGTGTGACGTATGACGAGGCAGAGGACATGGCAATGCCTGGCGGGAAGTCACGGCGGCCAGGAACAGCAAACGGCTGCTGGTGGAACGGGGACTGCGGATAGGGGGAGTATGTGGGCGATGGCGTCTCACTCTGGCTGCCGGACGATGGGGGAGAGTGTGGGGCCCGGAACACCGCGGTCTCGTATTGCTGGACCTCATGCTTGGATCTCAGGTCTCTGATGGGCGGCAAGCTCGGGCTCATGCTGCGAGGAGAGTGCTGGTGACGAGGCGATAGGGCCCCCCGGCAGTGCAAGGGTGAAGGATAACCCTGGTACTGGTGACCCGGTGCCGCGAGTGCAGGCTCTTGTGCTCGATGTATCGCTAGCGGTCGTGCCGGCACAACATGATTGTAGCAGGCCAACGCCTCGATCTCATCATGCAGGTATTGCGGCAGCAACTGGTGCAGGGAGGGCTTGTCAGCACCGTCTCATATGGCAAACACTGAGCAACGATCAAGCTCGACGTACTTCTCTAAATGACGGTAGGACTGGTTTCCCACTCTGGGTAGGATAGCTCTGAGCCGGATATGCCATCGCCATCTCTGCTGCTGGCAGAATTGACTTCGGTAAAGTCGTATCAAGAGCCAGAGTCACTGGCGTCGAGGGTGTATCTCCTTGGAGATGACTTGCGCCGTACGAAGCAGTGGTAGCACCTGAAGTACGTCCGGCTGCTGATTGGGTTGGCTGTCTCTGCACGACGGTTGGAGCGCACGGTCAATCCCAATTGGCGTAGGACAGACAATTCATGAGCCTGGCAGGCAGGATTGCGGTGATGCATACAGTATATAAACTGTTCGTGCAGGCTGTCAGAAGTGTCAAGATATGCCGAGCTTATAGGCGACAAGGATCATAGCCCTTGATGGGGCAGCAGCTTGCAATGTCAACTTGGGGTCGCATGTCAAAACGAGACTGCACTCCAGGGTTTTGCAAATACGGGGGGAGCGGTGCAAATTGCTGCGCAGGAAAAAGCAAGGCCGGTTCAGGAGACGGGAGCATGGGTCCTGGCGGCGAGCGTTACGAGTAGACGAAAATGAACGTACCTCAGGTACTTCGGCAGTGCAGCCCACGGCGTCAGAGAACGCCTCTCGCGGCGTTGACGTTTTACCGTCCGCCTCCGCATGGACATCTCCTCGCGTGCGTCAACAGCTCGAGCGAGCTGTCACGAGAAGATAAGACGCCAGATGCAGTCGGATTTCCCGTTGCAGTAGCTGTGCTCGCACCCCGAGCCCGGAATGGGCCACCAGTTCGCATGCGATGCTTGACTCTCGCTCGCCGCTGAGTCATTCGGCTCAGCCAGGGCCAAGGGTTCGGCTATCGCTCCAGCGAGCAGTGACGCTGAGCCGACTGAGATCAGCGATCTCCGAGAGTTTATTTGACTCTCAAACCACACACACCCGGCCCTTCCACGTTTTCACCGCGTGCAAGCGTTGGCAGCAGCTGAGATGAGACCCCTAGCGTCGCTGGCGCACTGCTGACTGCCGTCGGATTAAGAGACACGACCTTGCCACTGTTTGCTTGACAACCCGACCACCGCCCCCCTGCACCACCACTAGCCCCGGACGCGGCTCTGTCAATCACTGTGTCGAAAGGCCCCGAGGCCGAGCTGACATCGCCCGTGCGACCGGGTGGAAAAGCGGAGTCTTATCATACGAGGTGGGCACCTATGGGGACCTCCACCTCGGCTTGTTGTGCGTCCTGTTGCCACACCAGTCAGGGACGGTCTGTGAAGCGATCCCAGGCACGAGCCCAAGAATTCCTTGAGCCGCACATATGGCTGCGCCCAAATCTTGTCGCACCATGGTCAATCAGAGCGCCATGGTCCATTTGGACGCCGGAACAGTGCTGCACTGAGTGCCCGAGCTGCAGACACAATGGCTCCAGGATTCGTCGACGAGGACAAGGCCGCCTTGGAAATCCCCTGGTGACTGGAGTCGTTAGTTAGCCACGGTCAAGCCGTGCGTCATCGGCACTGCCTAGCAATCACACCAGGCATCAGGCATGAGGCCGCACGCATGATCAACCGTAGCCTGTCAGTTCAACATGAGCATCCTGGATGTGTGAAAGCACCGTCCTGGCGAACCGTGCATGCGCTGCCCGGGCCATGCTAGCAACAGCCGCTCTCCGCCCCACTTCTGCCCATCACTGAGCCGAGACACGGTCGCAATTTCGCGTGGTTCCGGGTCGCCAGGGTCAGGTCGCATGCCGAAGCCGCATTCGGCACGTCACCCGCTAGTGATGCACGCAGCAGTGTAACATATGGCCTGTCGGTGACTGGCAGCACGGCTGGCTCCCTCTCACACCGGCCTTGCAGCCCCTGACCGAATATCTGGCACTCTTCAGCCATCGTGAGTTGATGCTAGTCTAAAACTTGCATAGGCTTTTGTTGGTCAACGGTCCGCACCCAGTGATGCATTGGATCGGTGACCTATGCGTTCCCATCTAAGCAGGCGATGCGCAGGCCTCTTTCTGAGCCATCACAGCCAATCCGTCTCAGCCTCTGAGTTGCTTGCCGTGCCAGGAATCGAAGGTGAATCAAGGCAGCATCTGGACGCCGGTCGCATCAAGGAGTGGACCTGGCTGTGGCAGTACTGTGGCTGTTTGGTAATAAGAATTAGCTGCACCACAGAGCGTGCCGTCGTCTGCAGGTTGATAGCAGTGCATGGTGGATAATGACCCAGTACCTATCGGTTACGCGATTGAAGATCTGGCTTAGGTAGCTGTAGCTGTGGCATTGCAGGTATGTGTCCATGGTCCAGTGCAAGGCCAGCCTGATCGGTGACCATCACGATGCGTCGATGTTCTGGGTATCTGTGTTATGAGTGCCGATTGTACTGCCGTGCAAGAGCGCTTTGGGGTTATAGGAAGAGAGCGCTTTGGGGTTATAGGAAGACGAGGCTGTGTGCTTGTACACGATGCATTCAGTCCGTCGACCTCAGCAGTTCGACTCGTCCATTGCGTGGCAATGGAGCACTGTCACTAATATTGTGGCCAATAATCTCGCTGCTTGAGGTTGCTGACACCATGCCTCCAAAGCCTCATCAGCGGCTGTTGACTACCTCGAGTCAGTCGTCTGCAGTACAGTGCCACTATGTTCCCGTACCCTTGGTTAGACACAGTAGGGCAACCAGGTAGAGCGGGAATGTCGTGTCCGAGATGCGGTTACACGAGAGGCCTGCGCCGCATCGTTGGGCTTGCCAAGGGCGGCTTCAGTCCCTGCCCTACCCAGCAGTGCGATGTCACAGGGTCAAGCTGAGCATGGTCCTGTAAGGGTGGTGCTAAGCAGAGAGCCTGGTGCTGCGCTGACATCGCACGCTTGGCCTCCTGCGTGCGGCTCCGCGATGTACCTCTCAGCCCAACAGCCGCAGCAGTAACATCGGGGTTCCAACTAGACCTTAAACGCAGACACCATCAGGTACCCGAAGCAGATGGTGACTGATGCTGGCCAAATATGGCTGACGTCGCACTGACTTGTTCGGGCTGGTATCCTGACTCCGAGAGCTCCAAGGCAGGAATTGCCGAGTCTGTCATGGAGCCAAGGGCAGTGGTGACATTTAGTTTCGGCTGAAAGCCAGCATTACTGTGAGAAACGTTCATGCTGTAGGGCCCTACTTGTGAGTGTTGCGCGTGCGCTGCACTAGTGAGTTCGGAGGCGAAAAATTGTCGTAGCAGCATCTTATTCTGGCAGAATCGACGCAACTCATCCCGCAGGTACTCTGCTGCTCGGAAGACGTTATGAGTATCCACTGATAGTCCTGGCGGTTGTGAGGAGACCTCATGTATGCCAGTAGCAGTTGGCACTGGCGATTGAGTTGGTGTATGGAGGTCCATTGTCGATGCCCGCGGACGACCGAAGCCCCTTTCAGGGCGAGGAACATCGCGACTAGCCGTGCGAGAGCTGTAAAGATGATTGGCAGCCAGTAAGATAACACCATCATCGGTGATCTGCACGACAACGCAGCCGGATCGGTGGATGTACTGGTGGTGCTCATAGTCGGGTTTGCCCCACGAATAGCGGACATCAACATCGGCCGGAAATGCCCGGTGTGACTCGAAGTCCAAAACAAAGTCGAATCTCTTCATGATCGCTTTGTGAAACAGGAGAGGATCGCCAACAGTCTCAAGGGCCTGAAGCTTCTCACCACACGTCTCCGCTAGAAAATCCGCTGGATTTACACTCAGCCTGATGGGGTATGGTCTGCGAAAGACTTGCGTGTCTGCAAGAGCGACTGTCTCCGCGACCGGAACCTCCACTAACCTCAGGCCGTACTTCTCCGCGGTGGCAGTCCAGCTGGCGACGGCATCTTCCACGAGCTTCGGGGTAATATTGGTCCAATGTAGCTCTAGGTGAAAGCAGTTATCCGGGTTGTGCAGGCGATCGTAGTGCAACGTCGCGATCTCTGGCCGGTCCGAGCGTTTTCTGGGATCTAGATCATACTTCAAAGACTTTGACAGATACACAGACGCCCGGGCCTTGAGCTGCCGTTGACATGTGGCATTACCGGCAGGGGCATCGCTTGATGGTCCGGCACGCATGGGATTGCCCGATGTCGGGCGGCACTCGCTTGTTGGAGTTGGTGGTGCGGACGACTTCTCTGACGGTTTTGACAAGGGCCGGCCGCCGCTGACCTCCGATCGAGCAAGTATGTAGTCATCGGAGAATTGGTAGAAGTAGTTGCCATCTCTGAAGTTGTGCTCGTGACGAACGTGGTGGAAGACGCCATGCTCCATCAATTCATTTCCGAACTGAACAGCCTCCTCCCTCGTATCGACGTCGCGGAAGTTTTGGAGTATCCAGGTAGTCAGCTCGGTACCAACGAAGCAGTTGCGATGCAGCCGAAAATGCCAGCGTCGGTCCAACATCTGCACTCCCCCGGCGCCTTGTAGCGTTTGCGCAAGCGCAGCTAGATTCACATTATCCCTCTCGTATAGTTCTGATTCTCGGAGAAGCTGAGCCGGCTCAGAGTCAAGCTCCTGTCCTGCAATGAGCAAGCGTCCCAACTCGGCAGCCACAACTTCGGATGGATTGCTAGTTTGAAAAATGATGTTGAGGGGATTTTGCACCTGCTTTCGGTGCCTGGACAGGATATGCTTCTCCTCCGGTGGCGTATATCGATTCTTCTGCCATAGGTTCGTCAGCTGATTGATGCCAAGGAGATGGATCTCCTCTTCAGTATCGTGCGCCAGTGACGTTAAAGCTCGCCTGCCGTGCGTCGGAACCTGAGCAGGTATAAGAACAAAGCGGGCACGCCAGAACTGTAGCTGCTTCTCCGGGTCCCGAAGGTGATCCCGATGCCCTGCTAAGTAGGCGTCCACGTAGTTCCAGTTGTATTGCTCACGTGGCATGCGCAGACTGACAGGGATTTTGCAGTACTGCGTACTGAGAATCGTTTTCACGGCGGGTGCGTATGGTGGCCAATCATCGGAGATACTTGGGAAGAGTCCGCTACTCTTGCGCGTGTACCTGGTCACCTCAATTTCATCCCCACCTAGAACGCAGACGATCCTATGTATGACATTGCCCATTGACATGAACAACGTCATGCCGTCGCGAGACAGGTGCTCAGTGTCGAAGATTCGAACGGTCTCAATTGGCGCATACCCCGACGCCTCTTGAACTGCTCGACCCACAACGATTTGGAAGCCTTGAGACAGGCGCAGCGAAATCATATCGGTTAGCAAAGCCTGCCTCGAGCTTCGGCCCTCCACGTGGCTCTCGTCCTCATTCTGATTGACACGGTACGGTGTCTGGTAGTAGTCTGAATTCAACTCAGCCTCAGACGGGAATTCCTCGGTAGTCAGCGGCAACACTGCAGGTGATTTGAGACTCTTCCATTTCACTGCAGTCGCATGTGGCATGCGGGGGTACACATGCTGCCAGCGTCCGAACCAGCTTGGACGAATAGGACCTTTCCGTTTGCAGGGAGTGACGCTGACAACCCACGGTGCCAACGCCCTAATTGGATCCTTCTCACTGTCTTCGGTGACGTGTTGCGCTTGAGATGCTTTTCCAGTCCTTGTGGTTGGTAGGTATGGTCGGGACCGATCGGCACTGTCATTGTATGTCAGGGTGCCGCGCCCAAGGCCAACACTCATGTGTTCGTTAGATTCGGCCCTGTTACCCCTGGCAAGCGCAGGCCTGATGAGAATTGGCTTGGACGGAGTTGCAGCTTGCTGCTGGCGTACTGCAGCAGAGGACAGAGACAGTGGACGGGTACTTGTAGGCTGGTTGACAGGGACGTCCGTCACAGAGGATCTGACACTGGAGCTGGACGGCAGCGGCCCCCCTGTGACCGGGCCTGCCTTGTCATGCGAATGTGCATGTGTGGTGCGTGTCGTAGCACTAGCATTCTCAATGACAATCTCGGTGCTCGCGACAGCCCTTGGGGGCGTAGGTCCAAGACCACGTAGGGCAAAATTGATCTTGCGAGCGATCTTAGAGTCTGAAGAGGCAGGGTGCGCTGGTCTGTTTACAGCGGAACTCTCAGCGGTGAGTGATCTGGGACCATGCGACTGTTTCGTGCCTCGCGGTTGCCAGCCGATGTGACCTGTTGCGCGAGCTGTGCGATGTGTCTCTTGCATTGTCCGTTTAACGGGACTGTCGCGCATTGCGTACCGCTCCTGATACGCGTCTCTGCATCTCAGCCCCGTATGGAAGCATTGCCAGTCGTAGGCTTCCATATACGACTTGGTGAGGAGCGGCTTCGGAATGTAGAGAGACTCATCAGCAGCGGTATGAAAAGACGATGCCTCTCGCTGGTCCTGGAACCTTACGCACTCTTCCCGATAGGGATCTGTGCTGCAGAGAGCTAGATTACCGAGCGACTGCGTGCTCAAGTATGGTAGAGAGATGCTGGACTGCTCGCTTTCCATGACACCCATCATCTGGATCTCATACATGCGGACCCGCGGTCGGAACATCTGCGAGTGCTTTGTGACGGTCTCTGAAATGCAGGTACGCATGATGCGATTGACCGCCAGGCCTGTCTGGTGATAGACCCTCGGGTCCCAGAACGAGATGTCAATCCAGTGAGGGAACCCGTATACCCAGTCTCGGGTCTGGGTGTCAGGCTGGTCATACAGGGCCGACGCCAGAGCATCAGCATGTGAGGAAGTGGTGCCACTCGATCGGAAGTCATGCGATGACGAGTCTAACGAGTCCTGGGGACGTAGAGACAGGGGCCACCGTGACGACTGCTTTGTGGCTTTCGTGGGCGGCTTGTACTTGAACAAGGGCACTGCGTGCAGCGGCTGCGGACTGAGGCAGATCAGGTCGAGCCCGATGGCTCTGCTCGTCAGGACCTCAGAGGTCAGCGCTAAGGTTTCGTAGGTGACCTCGAATACTCCTGACCCAGGAGTGATGAGTACGACAGACGTCCCCGACCGAGTGATATCGCGACCAGTATGTTCGTGCTCCAGGTACGAAGAGGCGAGGTTGATAGCTTCCAGGATATTGCCCTTGACCGATGTAGTAGGCCGTCCGGTGATGCGTGCAGGATCATCGGCAGGCCGAGGATCGATATCCTCCGCCGTGAAAAGGGTGTCGGGATAGTTGCGCTGCGGCATAGAAACGTCGCGGAGAAAGACCCGAAATTCGCACTTGAGTTGATCAAGAATGAGCGTCCAGTTGCCGCTGGGCATGTCATTCACAACTACCCGGTAATAATCCTGAACAGACGAACCACCATCAGGCTGGACTGCCTGTGTAGACTCAATTCCAGAAGCTACAGCATGATTGCTTGTGTTGGAGTGGTGTTCGACCCTGGTGAAGAGAATGACCGTCACCAGATGGTGGGCGTCAGCAGCAGCCCAGCGCTTGAATAGTTCAGGCAGCAGGCTGTTGATGACACGGCTGAAGAGAATGTCACCCGTATTCTCAGAGTCGAAATCCCACATCTCTCGTGACATTTGAATGAAAACGACGTAGCGGGCCGACTCGCTCCGGAAGATCGGGATCGTGGTGTGAGAGAAGAATGCAGACTGCACTTTCTTCCCGTTGCGCCAGATACTTTGCACGGTAGCACGGATCGTCCCCATGTAGAGGATCTTTTGGCCTTGATAGACGGTCTTGTCGGCGAGCTCTGACATGGTCAGCCTCCACTGGTCCGCGCGCAGCAAGAACTGGTCGCGAAACGCGAGCTCGACGTGCGACGCGGCACACTCCCATTTCTCGCGCAGGGCTACAAGCACCGACATGCGGTTCTTGAATCCGAAGCGAGTTGCAACATGGGTTGCAATCGAGACTTGTAAGTCAGGCTGGCGGGCTTGAAGATCGGGTGGCATGGCTTGCGCTCTGAATATCAGCCCGCCGGTGCGGAACTTCTTGTCGCGGTGAGACGAGCGGTCATTGCGACTTGACTCCTCAGATCGGTCAATGGACGCATTGGACGCATGAGAGACATGCAGGTCGCGTGCCCTCGTCGTAGGCGGCACGGACGCTACACTTCTGACCTCCACCAGGTCGCCGACGTTGATTGCAAGGTCGGGCAAAGAGTTGAGATTCAAGAGCACGTCCTCGCGCGAGAAACTCTCATCGTGCACCCACAGCGTGCACACGCGCTGAGTGATCGATGAAGCACAATCATGCGCATGCTGGCCGCTGCCACGAGCAGAACTCATGGACCCCTGATCTGTTGCAGGCTGCTCGCTGGCAGGGCTGGCGGCCGCGCTCATCCTGCGCAGGCGCGAGCTTCTGCCCGCGTCTCGGCTGGCCATGGCGTCGAGGCGGCGTGCTGGCGTGTCATCGAGCACAGGACTATTCCGTCGATGCCGCCAGTCGTACTGCTGCTGATCCGGAGGATCTCATCGGCGGGCTGGCAAACTGTACACCTGGCAGCGACGGCCCTGCTCCAGCGTTTTCGGCAAGAGATCGCTATGCCCCGAGTGCAGGACAGCTCTGCTGCTTGCCAGGAACGCGACTGAGGCATCCCTGTCGTCGTCGCCACTGACAGTGTTCAATTTGCAGTGGCTGTGGATGCGTGCGACCTGTCCCTAGCACCATCGATCGCTTGCGTCTCAAGGAGTGACGTTGTGCCGACGGTTGAAGTTCGCGGTGACGGTGGAGGTGGAGATGGCGGTCGAGGTGGAGCTACGCAGTACTTGCAACTCCGCCATACAACTGCAGTGCGTCGCGAACATTTCTGCGCACGGACGCCATTCGTCAAGCTCTGCTACTGCTGGTGCTGCTGATAAGAATGGTCTTGGCGTAAGCTGCTCAGCGACAGTCTCTGTTGCTTTGCGACCAGCATGGGTGACAGAAGAGCTGCTTGCGCGGAATACTGTCGGCGGGGCGGCGAAGGCGCTTGTGAAGGTGCTGCACTATCGACTGTGCCTCCTTCCTCGCCCAGCGCGACCTGGGCCTGTCCCTGCTGCACCCAACTCTGGACTATCGTGATGACTCGACTTTTGACGCGCCGGTATTCAGTCCCGTTCCGGCTGAGGCATTGAGAGCCATGCGCTGGCCGGGTACGACTGCGCGTTGCTGCGCTTGATGTTGTTGCAAGGGCGGCACGACGGCCGGCTACCACCATGAAACCGCACAGCAGCTCGAACTGCTGGTCAGACGAAAAAGACGTCGCCCGAACCGACTCAGACCATGTGGAGGCCAAGTCGGCGGCCGCACCGCTACGCACAATCACCAATGCTGCAGTCGGCACTCTTGCGGTGTCTGGACGCACTGCGCGTCAGTCCAGTGGCTCACCAGTCGTGGCCTGTGATGAGGAAAGGGAAGGCAGCGCCATTGCGACCGAGCAGTCTCAGGCGCGTGTCTCGTGCCGATCGCAGTCCTCGTTGCAGTACGGGGTGGCGGAGATCGAGATCCTCACGTCCGTGGCGTCACGCAACCACCTTATCGCCGCTTATGTCGCCATATGGGTCATTACCTCCGTCGACGCCTTGCAGGCAACCATGACAACCTCGCTCACGCCCTACGTAACCTCCGCCTTCAGCGCTCACTCGCTCACGGCTGTGACCAGCATCGTCGCGTCCTTGGTCGGTGGCATCTCTAAGATTCCGCTCGCCAGGATCTTCGATATCTGGGGCCGGCCCAGGGGCTTTACGCTTGTGATCGTCATCTTGATTCTGGGTCTGGTGATGATGGCCAGCTGCAATGGCGTGAAGATGTATGCTGCTGCGCAGGTGTTCCATATGGTCGGGCACAACGGGTACTCCTACTTCTGCCAGATTTTCATCGCAGACACGGTACCACTGGAGAGCCGAGCGTTCGTCAACGCGCTGGTTATATCGCCATTCATTATCACTGCATGGATCGGTGGTCCCGTGGTGACAGCGTTGTATCACCACTCGAATTGGCGGTGGGGGTTCGGCATGTTTGCCGTCATCCTGCCGGTTGTCTGCACTCCGCTCTGGACAATCTGGGGGCTCGGCTACCGCGAGGCCGTTGCCAAGGGACTGCTGACTCGCAGTGCCAGCCAAGTGAGCAGCACCAACGATGATGAGTCCAGCACGTCTAGTGCCTCCGACAGGAAGCAGCGCAAGTACAGCATCCTGCACGCGACTCGCCGCATCATCGATGAGTTCGACGTGGTTGGCCTGCTTCTACTCTGTGCTGGGCTATCCCTCTTTCTGCTCCCATTCAGCATCTACACGTACCAAGCGGCTGGCTGGCGTTCGCCCCTGATCATATGCCTGATCATCTTCGGCGGACTCAGCATCATCGCGTTCGCCTGTTGGGAGCGATGGTTTGCCCCCAAATGCTTTCTGCAGTACTCCACGCTGACCAACCGCACCGTGGTCGGCGCTTGCCTGTTCCCGGTGACGCGCTATGTGTCCTACTACCTGTGGGAGTCGTACTTCCAGTCCTTCCTGCAGGTTGTGACGAACCTGTCGCTCAGTAACGCCAGCTACGTCG
>JAGYHY010000069.1:0-18700 GCA_024244165.1 Ascosphaera acerosa | reverse complement strand
TCAAGGAGACACTGCGGGTCGCACGCCAGTGGACAGCTGTGCGCGACACCGCAACATGCTGGACGGCGATCAATGCTATGGTGAGCGAGCTGGCTGTCAGACTCGGCAGAGATTACAGGGCGCAATTAGCTACCGTCGTTCTCTTCAGAATATTGCATCACATAGAATGGAGTTCTGGCATATGAGACAGGGGAGCTTGAGTAACGGGGCAGACTGGAGCAACAAAAGAGACGCAGCAACTGCGGTCTTTTTCAGTAATGGTGTAGATTTACGAAATGATTAGAAGCTACCTAACAGGGTGACGTCACTTGTAGCGGTCTACTTTTTTTTCCGACTTTTTCGCGCTGAACCAACAAAACAACGTCAGCCGCGCGCCGTCTACGCCCTCGATTAGCTGAGATTAGTACTGCACGTCCAGAGCCAGGGGGAAGGCGGACGCATTGACCGGGAATTGCGCCCGGCTGAAGCAGAGGGCAGAGAGCGGAGGGCAGAGGGTAGAGCGGAGCTGACGCTGACACTGACACGGGCACTATCGCTGGTTGCGGCGTGTGCTTGGCCACGGCTCGCTCTGTTGCAGATCAGCCATCCTGGACTTTTCCTACGCAAGTCCACCCCAGTCCAGCCTCCCTGCCTGCCTGCCTGCTTCTTGATCTCACCTCGCCGCCGCCGTCGCCTACGCCTGGCTAGCACCGCTCCGCTGCCTGGTCATTGTCGAGTCGACGAGCAGGTGTGGCAACAGGGTGGCAGCATCAATCTTGCCTGCCTCGACTGACTCTGCCTACCTCGCTGCCTGCAGGGTGCAACTCCATCGGGGACGAGAGCCAGCCACTTACTCGTTGAGTCGGCCTTGCCACGCTCTCAGGCTGATCAGCTTAATCATCTGCGAGGCCACCGTCGCCGCCTGCAGTCTGCTGTCCTGCATTCCCTAACACCACCACCCTCCTGTCGTCGCCATGGCCGCCCCCATCATGATTGACGGCGCCGCGGCCGCGCCCAGCGAAGCCGACGTCGCCGCCCTCATGCACACCATCTTCAACGGCGAGGAGTCCCAGCAATGCCTCGACGCCGCCTACGCCCTGGCTAACCTGCTCATCACATCCACCGGCCACCGTGGCCTGCGCGGGTACAACCTCCTCCGCGACATCAAGAAGGGCGCAGCCGACAAGAAATCCGGTGCGAAGCGCGAGTCCGCCATGCTCATCCTCGGCGCGCTGTTCGAGCAGTACCCTGCTCGCCGTCCCCTCAGCGAGGTCGTCTTTCTCATCGAGGACGGAGGCGTGCTGGACGTCGCGCTGGACGCGCTCTCTGACAAGGGCGCCGTGGTCAGGGACGCGGCGCGGTACGCCGTCGACGCCCTATTCGCCACGCTGAGCGAGGAGGCCCTCGTCGCCGCGCTGATGCCCGCGCTCGTGCGCTACCTGCAGAAAGCGTCCGGCAAGTGGCAGGGCGCCGTGGAGGCGTTCAAGCTGCTGGCGCGCATGGCGGAGCGGACGCAGACGCCCGGCTCGAGCCGCGAGGAGCAGGCGCTCAAGGACCTGCTGCGCGAGGCGATGGGCAAGCGGCTGAAGGAGCTGATCCCCGTCGTCGAGGCCGGCATGCACGACCTCAAGGGCGAGGTCGCGAAGCAGGCCGTCAAGACGATGACCGCGCTGACCTCGCTGCTGTACAACGACGACGTGGCGCCGCGCATCCCGCTGCTCATCAACGCCATGCAGAACCCGGACGCGCACACCCTGCAGAAGGCGATCCACGCCCTCTCGCAGACCACCTTCGTCGCCGTCGTCACCTCCCCCGTGCTCGCGCTGCTCACCCCGCTGCTTGAGCGCTCGCTCAACACCCCGACCACCCCGCAGGAGGTCCTGCGCCAGACCGTCGTCGTCGTTGAGAACCTCACCAAGCTCGTCCACGACCCCGCCGAGGCGCGCACCTTCCTCCCCAAGCTCACGCCCGGCGTGCAGGCCGTCAAGGACCGCGCGTCGCTGCCCGAGGTCCGCGAGCTGGCCACCCGCGCCCTCGACGTCATGGAGAAGGCCATGTCCGCCGACGCCGCCACCTTCAACGCCGTGTCGCCGTGCACCGTCGAGGAGGCGCTCGCCGCGCTGGAGAAGGAGGTCGTCGCGCACGGCGGCCTGCGCGACCCGGCCGCCGACGCCGCCTTCTGGCAGCTCACCAAGGCCTACGTCGCCGAGATGGTCTGCGACGACGCCAACTCGCGGCTCATCCCGCGCATCGCCTCGCGCTCCGTCGGGCCGTACCTCGCGGACCTGCTTCCCGACGGCCAGGCCGCGCTCGTTGCGGAGAGCGTGCGTGCGCACTTCCAGGCGGAGGACGAGCGCAAGTACGGCGTGCCGCCGAAGGACGACGACGGCGAGGTGGAGATCGTCAACGCGGACTTCTCGCTCGCGTACGGCGGCATGCTGCTGCTCTCGCACACGAACCTGCGCCTGCTCAAGGGCCACCGCTACGGCCTGTGCGGGCGCAACGGGTGCGGCAAGTCGACGCTCATGCGCTCCATCGCCGACAACAAGCTCGAGGGCTTCCCATCGCCCGACGAGCTCAAGACCTGCTTCGTCGAGCACAACCAGGGCGAGGACGCCGACATCAGCATCCTCGAGTTCGTCGCCAAGGACCCCGCCGTCGCGCTCGCCGCGGGCAACGACCGCGCCGAGATCTCCCGCGTGCTCGAGAGCGTCGGCTTCACCGCCGGGCCCGAGGGCAAGCAGGCCCAGAAGGTCGGCTCGCTCAGCGGCGGGTGGAAGATGAAGCTCGCGCTCGCGCGCGCCATGCTCATGAAGGCCGACGTCTTCCTGCTCGACGAGCCGACCAACCATCTCGACGTCGCAAACGTCAAGTGGCTGCAGGACTGGCTCAAGGAGCACTCGGAGATCACCTCGCTGATCGTCTCGCACGACTCGGGCTTCCTCGACGAGGTGTGCACCGACATCCTGCACTACGAGCAGAAGAAGCTCGTGCACTACAAGGGCAACCTCGCGGACTTCGTCAAGGTCAAGCCTGAGGGCAAGTCGTACTACACGCTCTCGTCGTCGAACGTGCAGTTCAAGTTCCCGCCCCCCGGCATCCTCTCCGGCATCAAGTCCAACACCCGCACCATCCTACGCATGAGCAACGTCTCGTACACCTACCCGGGCGCCTCGAAACCGTCGCTCGTCGACGCCTCGTGCGCGCTGTCCCTCTCCTCCCGCACCGCCATCATCGGCGGCAACGGCGCCGGCAAGTCCACCTTCATCAAGCTGCTCACCGGCGAGCTGATCCCGCAGACCGGCAAGGTCGAGAAGCACCCCAACCTCCGCATCGGCTACATCAAGCAGCATGCGCTCGAGCACGTGGAGATGCACCTTGAGAAGACGCCCAACCAGTACCTGCAGTGGCGGTACGCGAACGGCGACGACCGTGAGGTGCTGATGAAGCAGACGCGCATCCTCACGGACGAGGACCGCGCGCAGATGGAGAAGCCCATTGACCTGGGCGACGGCTCCGGCCCACGGCAGGTCGAGGCGCTGATCGGCCGCCAGAAGTATAAGAAGTCGTTCCAGTACGAGGTGAAGTGGGTCAACTGGCTGCCCAAGTACAACAGCATGATCTCGCGCGAGACGCTGCTCAACCTCGGCTTCCAGAAGCTGGTGCAGGAGTTCGACGACCACGAGTCCTCGCGCGAGGGCCTGGGCTACCGCATCCTGGAGCCCAAGGTCATCGCGAAGCACTTCGAGGACGTCGGCCTCGACCCGGAGATCGCCAACCACAACGAGATCTCCGGCCTGTCTGGCGGGCAGAAGGTCAAGGTCGTGCTTGCCGGCGCCATGTGGAACAACCCGCATCTGCTGGTGCTGGATGAGCCGACCAACTTCCTCGACCGCGACTCGCTGGGCGGCCTCGCCGTCGCCATCCGCGACTACAAGGGCGGCGTCGTCATGATCTCCCACAACGAGGAGTTCGTCGGCGCCCTGTGCCCGGAGCAGTGGCACATCGAGGACGGGCGCATGACTCGTCGCACCATCGGCTCCGTCAACCTCGACCGCTTTGAGGATCAGGGCGCCTTCTTCTCGCCCTCCGCCTCCGCGGGGCCCTCCACCGTCGCCAGCAGCGTCGTCAGCTCCGCCGCCCCGTCCGCGTACACCTCCGCTGCCGAGGACGATGGCGGCGAGCTCAAGTTCCGCGCCAAGAAGAAGAAGAAGATGACCAAGAAGCAGCTCAAGGAGCGCGAGGTCCGCCGCAGGCTCAGACACATCGAGTGGCTCAACAGCCCGAAGGGCACGCCGCATCCTCCCGACACGGACGACGACGAGTGAAGTGGTGGTCCTGCCCGTCTGTCACGACAGTCAATCAGCAATCTGTCTGTATGCATCATGTCGCCTCGTTTTGGGTACCGATAGCCGCTGTACGCCGCTGATCGCCGCTTCACACCGCCGCGCCACTGTGCCATTGGACAACGAAAAGTGCTTTGCCTACTCCCTGCTTCTGTCTCATTTGCTGGCATGCCCATCCGCATCTCCTTGTTTCCCACTGCGTTGCTTGCCTTATGCATCTACCCCCCATAGACCGTGTCAAGGCAGGCATGGTGACCAGCTCCTAGCTCCGGGCATTAATTCAAATCACGTCCAGGTCATACCGCACAGTCTCGCCTTCATGTCATGTTACGTGTCTTAATCGACTCGAGGATTGTCTGCTGAGAATCCCGTAGCCTGTGGCAGCCTCATGACGCGAAGCCGTGGTCATGCTTGCATTGACAAGGTATGATACACTCGGGTCTGGGAAGGTACATACAATCAGCCATACACATTGAGGGCTGGGCCGAGAGCAAGGTCGCCTAGATCTGGCGCCGCGGCCGCGCTATTATCAGTAATCAATCACCCTCGCCTTGACCTTCTGCATCGTCTCGGCAGGCAGATCCGCCTCGCTCACGATGCCGAGGGCGTAGAGATCTGCCCAGAAGAACAGCGCGCGGTCTTGCGCGTACGCGAGGTAGTCGAACACCTCTTCCTCCTCCTCCTCCTTGACAGGTTCCCCCTCTGTGCCTGCCGATGCTGCCTCGAACTCGTCCTCGGACAGCGCGCCCTCCTTCTCCCGCATGCTGGGCACCTTGGCCTGAAGCACGCCCCAGGCTGCCCATTGCGCGGAGTTGACGGGTCGCCAGAGACGAGACTCACGCATCAGCTGGAGCATGTCTGCGTCGATGGCGAGGTCCGCTTGGATTGCTGCTGCAGCTGTTGCTGCAGAGCCAGTGGACTCGTCAAGAGTGAATTCGGGCATGCGAGGGGGCAGCAGCAATGCCGCGTCATGCATCGGGGTGGCGAGAGGTCCTCCCGCGGCAGCCGCCGCCTGCGACGAGTCAGGCGACGGCGGAGATGCTGATGCGCCCGTCTCACGCACGGGCAGCGTCATGGAGCCGGGTGCATAGGGTCTGTGGCTGAGGTAGGCACGTATGAAGCGAGCCTGTGCCTCAGGCTTGGGGTAATTGTCGACGACGCACTGCCAAGGTGTCTCCTCGTCATGATAGTTGTAGCACCACTCAGTCTAGCAACGGCTCAGTACCTCATGTCAGTCAGAGTGCTAGTCACATCGTGGATTGATTGGGGACACTGACGAAATGGTTGGCGAAGTCCAGCCCCCTGAGATTGGCGGAAGCATACTCAAAGTCGATCACAACCAGTTGCCTATGCTCGTTCGCGGGCAACAGCAGCGGAGAGTGGTTCGTTGGCACCATCCGTAAGATGTTGCCGTATTGGGTCTAAACGTGGTTACATCAATGGTTGAACAATGCGCAACCGCAGCACGGGCCTTTTTATCGGAGTAAGCAGACTCACATCGTTGTGTGCAAAGACAAGGTACTTCATGATCCTCTCTTTGCCTCCTGAGCAAGCCTCAAGAAAGGCACGGTACTTGAAGTATGCCTCCCTGAACTTCAGCCACGGCGCGCCAAGCACGTAGCCCCTCCGCCTCCACGGCTCGAACGCACTGATTCGCTCGTTCTCAGGGGCACAGAGCTGCAGGTCCAGCCACGTCGCTACCTTGCCCAGACGGTGCAGCCACTTGTCCCAGTTGCGGAAAACGCTGGGCCCCGCACGCCGCTCCTCGGGTAGCAGGTCGATACCATCGTGCAGCTCGCGCATGCGCTTCGCGATATTCATGGACATGTCAGGCTTGCGCATCTCCTGCTTCGTCAAAGGCCGTGCTTCCAGGTATTGCTCGAAGCGGCCGTTGTTGAAGGTCCCAAGCAGCTTGGCTCCAATGTTCTGTCGCCCCAGCCGGCGCAGAATGCCGAGCTCCTTCTCGCGGTCGATGAGGTGTCCAACTTGCGGACCGTAGACGCGCAGAAGCAGCTTTCTGTCATGGTGGCAATGTCAGCCGAGCCTCACCTCACTCTCGAAGACTAGCCGGCAGTACAGGCAGTAGACTCACGCAGGGGGCAATCTCGGTGGACGCAAGCCCGACGAGGTGACTTCGCGCATGTTCGTCGGTGGTGACACGACGTAGACTGCGTTGGTCAAAGCGCCACTCAGGCGTACGATTTCAATCTCTGGGGCAGCATCAAGCGGCAGTCGCCGCCACCCCTTGAGCCTCAGCGTATGGGTGATTCGCAAGACGTCCGTCTTGAAGATGTTCCAGGCCTCCAAGGCAGGGCCGTGCTCCAGATCAGCGGCGTTCTTGCCATTGAAAGCCAATGTCTTGGTGTTGTCCAGATACACATCAGCGCTCGGGACATATGTCTCGTCCTGCTCCGTGTCCGAGCCGGAGCCCTTCCCGGGCGTCAGGCCCCTCCTTCTGGTTGCAGAGAGTGACCGATGCCGGCGAGACGAGTCCGAGACGAGGGCGTAGTCCTCCAGAATCCTCCCCAGACGCTGTAGCGATGACTTGAAGTCCTGGACGATAGTAGACTGGATTTCGGGGACTGCTTCGACTGGTGCAGTCGCAGGCAATGCTACCATCGCGACTTGTCTCTTCTGCAGCGTGTCCACACGGGACATCTCCTCTTGCAGCCAGTCGGTCACCTTGGTGAACAATTGCAGCCGCTCTGACTCTTGGCGATGAAGGACCTGGTGGCGGCCGTGGTCGTGGCTATGGTGAGCGTGGCCGCCGTGGGGGGACTGGCTTGCGGCTGAAGGGCCTGTTCTACCTTCGCCCATCGGTGACAGAGAGGCAGCTGAATGGTTGTGCGGCATCAACGCTGGCGGGACCTTGCCGGCACTTGCTGCGTGCTGCTGAGGGTGGTGGTGCTGGCGGTGGCCGCGAGACTGGTGCGACGAGGAGGGCCCGTTTGACGGCGCATCCGGCCCCAAGTCATTCGGCTGCTGCGCCTTGTGATGGCCATTGGAGAAGATGATGGGGTCTCTGGTGCGATCTAGCATGGAGCTGTCAGCGGCCTGATGCACTCTTCTGAGGCGTGTCATACTTCACCTCCGAGCCTGAGCAAGTAGACCAACGGGCGCTAGCCGCCTCGTATGCGATTGCCAACGCTGGTCGCGATAACAGCTGGATGCTTGAGTTGCGGCATCAGGTGCCACGCTCCGAGATCGAGTCTGAAGCCCGGCCGCAGCATCACGGGCGCGCACACGCCTCGACACAAACGCTCTCAACACGGTGAAGGTGGTGGCACGCCGCCGCTCGCCTCATACATTGGTCGCGGCCGTCCCAAGTTGCACCGTCATCGCTCCTGGGCATACTCACATGGTACTTGGTTTGCTGCCTCTGGGCTCGACACGCCAGGCTGCGCGGGCGCTGCAGATGCGCTTGACGACTGCGACCCTGATGCATGCGCAGCGTCATGCGAACCCGCCTCCATGCTCATCCTGGCCGTGCTCGCAGATCTCTGGTACTCAGACCTGCCCTGGTGCCGGGAATGGCTTGGCTAGCGATTGACAACTCGGTGCAGGCCAGTGCTGGGTCAGGGAGTCAATGCCGACGCGATCTGGACGGAGAAGGCCTGAATTGCGATGGCGAGGGCACGGCTGCAGCAAGACGACGCTCAGAGACTGTGCAGGCTGCCGATTGGCGACCGGTCAATTGTCCAGTATCGCCTCGCATTGCCCTGTGTCGCCGCCAGCCAACGGTGGGACCCGATAAGAGGTCGAGGCAGCACAGACGAGCAAGGCATATCATATCACATGCTTGGGCACGCCGGTGCAGCAAGCCCAGATGATCCAGGGATGCGGCTCGCGGGGCTGAGCGAGGATCAAGATGGATGCGTCAGTGCTTGGGCGGTGCCCTGGGAGCGCCACCCGAGGTCCACCGCCCGCAGTCTGGGCCAACCGGGGCCGACATTGTCTGGCAGGCGAGCAGGCGAGCTTGACATTCCATACGCGCCAAACAGGCTTCCTGCAACGCTTGGGAAGCTCCGGGTTGGCAGGCATTGCTGCTGCAGCTGGGACGCTGCAAAAGGCACCGTTGGCGCAACGCCTTTCTTGCCGACAGCGCCTGACAGATGCAAGCATGTCACACTCCAGCGCAGCGGAAGACAAGTCAGGCGGGGAATGGCAGGGCGAGTTCGACCCCTTGTGCGAGGCAGGGGAGCGCAGAGCTCTGTTCTCGGTGCTGGACTCCTTCCGCCAGTATCGCAGGACTGCGCACAGAAACACCACCCACTCGCGGCGACAGGCATTCTACGCCCTGCCTCAGGCCCATTGGCAGGCACTTGCAGCCCCGCCGATCTCGTTCCTGGACACCTTAGAGCAGGTCGACGACGCCATTGACGCCAATGCTGACGTCGCCGAGCTCATCCTCGCGACTGGACTGGCGGCATTCGACCTGCCCGCGAATCCTGCGGCCGACTGTGGGCAACTCAATTGGCATGATAAGGCCACGGCATCGGACCTGCAGAAGGCTCATTCCACCGTGCGCCAGTTCTATCGAGACTGGAGTGCTGAGGGCGCGTCGGAGCGGGCAGCTTGCTACGGGCCTGTCCTTGACGATTTGCGAGCAGAATGGGGCGCTACGCCGCCGGAAGGGACAAGGGTCCTCGTCCCAGGGGCAGGACTAGGCAGGCTGGTGTTCGAGCTGTGCCTGGCAGGCTACGACACCGAGGGCAACGAGCTCTCCTACCACCAACTGCTGGCCAGTAGTTGGGTGCTGAACCACACTGTAGGGCCAGCGGCGCACGCAGTGTTTCCGTTCGCGACGCAGTTCTCCAATCTCAAGGCTCGAGAGCACCAGCTGCGGCGCGTGATGATCCCAGACGTGCATCCTGCCACCGAGATGGGTCGACAAATGGCAACAGGCGATCGGCAGGTCGGTAGCATGTCCATGTCCGCTGCAGATTTCCTCGTCCTGTACTCCGGTCCCACGTACAGTGAGGCGTATGACGCCGTGACGACCGTCTTCTTCATTGACACTGCACCGAACATCATTCGCTACATAGCCACCATACACGGCTGCCTGAAGCCAGGCGGTCTATGGATTAACGTCGGGCCACTGCTCTGGCACACGAGAGATGACCGCGCGGACGAGGGCGCTGTTGATGTGACGACACAGACCGAGTCAGTCTCTTGCGCGGATCGACGCGCCGGCGGCATTGACGAGCCGGGCCAGGTTGAACTGACAGAGACAGAGGTGTTGCATCTCGTCTCGACTATGGGATTCACCATTGAGATGAGAGATGCAGTCGTGCGCGAGTCAGGATACATTCAGAACCCTGACGCGATGCTGCAGAACACCTACCGATCTTCGCACTGGATTGCCAGAAAGCAGCGATGAGATGGGCGCCCCGCCATCAGCATCACGTCTCAGATTGCATTTCGCAGTCAGGGGTAGGCGAGCGCTAGGATGGGCCGTGGTTGCGCACACGCGGGCGCCCTCGCAAGGGATGCTGACCACATGCGATGCTCGATTCGACCCCGCCGTTCGCTTGGCGGACAGCACGGCCAGGCTAACTCCCAAGAGCACGGACTGTGCTTCCAGCGCAGCTCTCAGTACGTAACTGGTCGCCTGGAAGAATCTCCATCACTGACAGCAACCTATCGCAATGCAATGGTGTCCCGCTTCGACTTGAGATGCGTTTCCAGAGGCATCACCAACCCAATGGTGCAGCTGTGTCCAGAATGAGGGACACCTTTGATGCTGGCGTGATGACCGGGAGATCTTGCTACTTGAAGAGTGACTGCATCACCATGTGCATGGCGCGCGGACTAGCGTGCTTACGGTGGAGACCTGCTCTTTTCGCTGTCCCCCACTAGAGCGATGGCACCAGGTGATGAGGGCGGCATGCCTCGCCGTTTCTGGGAGATGGCGTCGGCATGACAGAACCTGAAGTACGCGGCTCCTTCGCGCCCATGCGGCGATGTGATTGCAACTCCGGCCAGAAGGTCAGGCAGCGCCACCCAACATGAGCGAGACCGGCGCCTCACCCATGCCACTGCGTGTACGCTAGGGCATCCCGCGACTGGAGCTAGCCGCTAATGCGCGTTGTGCCGCCGTTATACGCTTCATAAGCCAGTCTGAGGGGTCGGGCATTGCAATCTGACTGCGTCGCTCGGCTTGAACTGCATACGAACGTTGCTACAGGCCATACCCAAGGTTGTCTCGCCAGCTGACATGAATCACTGAAATCATACTCTCCCATCGGATTGTGGTCCATTGCTCAGCAGCAGGTTTGAACGACGCATGTCTTGTGACCAGTTCTGCTCTGAAGACGCTCTACGCCGGCTATCTCAAGGACTGCCGATCGCACGGGTCCCATCGCGCCTCACAAGCCGTCGCACGCTGAAGGTGTGCCCGCACGCCGCGGAGTGCTGCACCACCTGTCAAGGTCACTCAGCTGCCGTGCCACCTCGTCTGGAACGTCGCTAGGATTCATCCTGGCCACTGCAACTGGCATCACCCGCTGCGAACCTTAGCCAGAACGCCCGCATCTTCGACGCTGCCATCAATGCCTCACATGACGTCCAAACTCAAGCTATGGAGCTCCCTGAAGAGGAGAAGCAACCGAGACAGCGCTGTCGACCATCACCCCTCTCCATCATCGCCACAACCGGCGTCCAGTCGTAGCACATCCAGCTCGAGGACCAGCGCAATTGGCACCAGCAGCAATGCGACCACCAACATTGGGAGGCCTCCTAGCTATGGCGGGGTTGCAGTCAACTCGTACAACCGCTCCACGAGTCCGATGCCTCCCACCAGCCCCATGCATGCTTCGATGAGCTCTCAACCACATTATGGCTCGCATTATAGTGCTGCGCAGCCGAGAACCTCCGTGTATGGTCCGCATGCCACACCTCCCGCTATGCCACAACCGCAGCAGTATCCCTTCTTAGGCCCTCCTCAACCTCCGCAGCAAGGCCTAGCACTCGCCAACAATCGTCTGCGTGGGGAGTTGGAGGCACCGGTGAGGTCTCAAACGCAGTTGATCGTGGGTGTGGATTTTGGCACCACGTTCTCAGGCGTGGCATTCGGTTTGATTGTCGACCAGACGCAGAAGGAGGAGGTCATCACGGAGTGGCCGGGCGCCGGCACTGACGCAAAGCAAAAGGTGGGTGAGCAGCCACGATAGCCGCTCGTGATCGTCTTCGGCTAACAGCAGAGTCAGATCAGCACCGTTATTCGGTACAACGAACAGGGAGAAGTGGTTGGGTGGGGTGCACTTCAAGATGGGCTCAACCATCAAGGCAGACCTTTGCAAGGCATACAGCAGCTGAACTTCTTCAAACTGCATCTCGGCAAGTTGGAGGGCTACGATGAGGCTGACCTGATCTTGAAGCCCCTACCCGAAGGCAAGACGGCCGTCAATGTCATCTCTGACTACTTGCGCGTGCTGCGTGAGGCAGCCGTAATCCGTATGCGCAAGACCTTGGGGGAGCTATACGACCGAGAGGAGAGGAACATCAGGTACTTCCTGACCGTGCCTGCAATCTGGGATGATGGCGCCAAGGCCTCGATGCGCATCGCCGCAGCCCAGGCAGGGTTCGTTGAGGACCCGAACGACCGTCGTCTCAACCTGATCAGCGAGCCTGAAGCGGCGGCAATGTATTGCGCCAAGTCAGACATGCTAGACCTGAGAGTCAACGACGCGCTTCTGATCGTGGACTGCGGCGGCGGTACGGTTGATCTCATCGCATATCAGGTAGACGAAGTCAACCCGCTGAGCGTCTCAGAATGCACGCCGGGATCAGGTGCTCTGGTTGGATCCGGCTGGTTGAATCGTGGGTTCTATCGTCTGGTCATGGCCAAACTAGAACGAGCAGGTCTGCACCAGACCACGCAGCCCAAGACGATGGGCAGGATCATCAACAACTGCTTGGAGCAATTCGACACGAGAATCAAGGGAAATTTCAAGGACGATGGCACTACGCATATCTGCGACGTTGGCCTGGACCGGGACATACCGGAGGCAGACATTGAGGACGGGCAGATGATGTTCAACAACGACGAGGTGCTCTCAATCTTCCATCCGATCGTGTCGCGCATCCTCACGCTCGTGCGGAATCAGATCGAATTGATTGAGAATCAGAACAAGAATTTATCGGTGAGTATACCTGTTCACCAGGATGCTCAGCGCAAGCCCAGGACACGTGCTGACGCCAACCAACCTTCAGAACATACTTCTAATTGGCGGCTTTGGTGCCTCCAACTACCTTTACGATAAAATCAAGCAATCTGTGCCGCCGCAGTACTCAAATAAGGTTGTCAGGCCCATGGACGCAGTGTCGGCCATTGTCAGGGGTGCGCTCACCGCTGGCATCACGGAGCGCCTCATCACCTCGCGCGTCGCACGCAAGCACTACCTGATGGCAACGTTGGAGCCCTTCGTGGAAGGCGTTCACAGGGAGGAGTACCGCACATCCAGCCTCGACGGCAAAGACCGCTGCAGGAACTGTCACCAGGTGTACGTGCAGAAGGGTGAGCGACTGCACGCAGGCCACAGGAAGAAGCTGCCGTACTTCAGACTGGTGCCCCCAGGCGCAGTGCTGGTATATGAGGATATCTTGTATGTCTGTGAATCTGATGTGGTGCCAAAGTACATCACAGACCCTGGTGAGTCTCATAACCGAACCCGACCGTGCTCGTGCCTCTGATATCAGCGGACTGGGGATTGACTATCTGACACCCCTACAGGCATCAAAGAGTACGTCACTCTTGTGTCCGACCTGACGAGCAAGAACCTGGAGCGGGACTTTGAGCGCAAGGAGACACCGCATGGCACCTTCTACCATGTGCAATTTGACGTGGACATCATCCTTGATGGGACCGACTTCGTTGCGGAGGTCATATGTCAGGGAGAGGTGATGGGCAGATGCACAGCCAAGTTTCGCTGAACAGTGGCACCATACAGATATCGACCGAATGATAGGGTCTGCCAGAACTGCCGGACGTTGGGTGAACGATAGCAGTCTAGCTGTGGTTAGAAGGTGCGCGACGAGGTGCCCACGGCTTGGGCATGTCAGCGGAGGCGATTAGCCCGCAAACGCGTGACGTCCTTGTGGTGCGGTTGGATATATTCGCCCATGTCATCTCGGGACCACGACCCCAGCGCTGCTGCAGATCTTTCAGACGGAGCTGGCCTCATGCTCGTTGCCAACTGCGCTTCAATGCATGATTGTGACAAGTGGCTATCTCGAGCGGTGGCCTGCGCGCGATAGCTCGCCGATCTCTGCGTAGCTGACCAATCAATCGGCTCTCCATGCAACGAACACATCGTCGGTTCGAAATCGCTGCGTGCATGTTGATTCGGTCAAAGGTGTCGTGAATCCCGTCTCGTAAGCCAGCAGTCCCGCCTGTGCGATCATAATGCCGTTGTCAATGCAGAACCTCTCGTCCGTGGCAAAGACGTTACCTCCCCGATCCCTGGCCATGATGCCCATCATCTCCTGTAAGCGCTCGTTGCAACCCACGCCACCGACGATCAGCACCTCTTTCGATCCGACATGCGCCATGGCACGTTCTGTGATCTCAACCAGCATCGAGAAGACCGTCTCCTGAAGTGAGAAGCACAGGTCGGCCCTTGTGATTGGCGTTGCCGCGTCCTCCGCACCGCCAGCACCACCCGACGGAGCTGGTGCGACTGGACTAGCAGCTTCGGCGTCCTTCTCATCATCCCTGCGAGCCATCTCCTCTCCGCCAAGCCCCAGCGTAGCGGCCATCGACTCGATGGCGGCCAGTATTCCCGAAAATGAGCAGTCCATGCCCTTGATAATGTACGGCAGATCAACGAGCTGCTTGCCCTTCTTCGCCAGCTGCTCGATGTTGTAGCCCGGAGCTGGGTCGTTGGGAATGTGCAGGCAGCGCGCGAACCTGTCCAAGCAGTTGCCCACTGCGATGTCGAGTGTCTCACCGAAGATGCGGTAGCGCTGGGAGCTATATGCAATCACCTGGGTGTTGCCACCCGAGACGTAGAGGACAATCGGGTTGGACGCCCCGGTGATGACTCGGCCCATCTCGATATCTGTAGCGACCGTCAGCCACTGATCAGATCGCATTACGACCGCAAGGGCAGGATCCGCATGAGCTCACGTCCAACACAGTGGTTGACGCCAACCAATGGCTTGTTCCACAGCAGCGAGAGCATTCTCGCCGCGACGGCGACGCTCTGCAGCGGCGCGCCCATCCCCGGGCCCTTGGTGTAGCAAATGCAGTCGACATCGGCGAGTCTGACGCCAGCTTCTTTCAGAGCGCGCTTAACCAGCGGGACGATGAATGCGCGATGGTGCTTCGCCGTCTCCTGCGGCATAAACCCTTCGCCTGGCGGCGCGTTGTACGTGTCCCTGACATTGGCGAGGATGACGGGCGCGCCACCGTCAGGCGGGTGGGAGATGAGGCCGACGCCGAGCTTGTTGGCCGAGCCCTCGAGTCCGATGGCGATCATGGTGGCGCTGCTTGTGTAGCTAGTGTTCGACTGCGATGGCGCTCGCTGACTACCCTTGAGCAATTCTGCAGCTCCATCAATTGTCTAGTTGTCGAAGTACAGGAAATCCATCGGAAGTGACGCCTGGCGCGGGTTACGTCACGTGCGAGGACGCCCTGAGAGACAAGTAAGCAGGCGTCTAGATGATCTACGTACTGAATATGAGAAGGGCATGCATGTCTATCTGTCAGCTGAGTGATCGCCAAGGACGCAGGGGTCTACGCGGGGGTAGCTGGCTTGGACTCGCCCAGCTGTGCTACCGGCCGCCGCCAAAGTCTGGCTTGTAGGTCTTCACGCCGCCCGTCTTCATGAGCTCCCTCAAGGCCATGGTGGCATACTGGCTGGTGCCCAGCTGCAACGTCAGAATGACTGCGAGCTTGGCAGGCGGTGCGGCCACCTCTGCGGCGGGGTCGGCAGCAGCGCCACCCGTGACCTGTGACTCGCTAGCCCCGGCCGGCACTGGCACTGGCACTGGTGTCTGGCCGTCTGTCCCCCGCATCTTCTGCAGATCCGTCGTGACAAATTGCTCGTTGTCGTCGGTGTACGACCTGACCTGCAGGTCGTAGTGCGGGCCAGGCCGGCTCAGCACCTTCCTGTACCCGCCACTGAGGCTGATGTCCTTCCAGCTGCGGCGCATATCGAGCGGGTCGAGGTGGCCGCCTCGGTCGCTGCCCATGAAGGTTGCGTAGAAGTCCTTCATCGCGTTTGCCGGGTAGACCACGTCGAAGCCCGGCAGAGGTAGCACGAGGTCGAAGATGGAGAACTTCCCACTGGCGGCTTCCTCGGCTGTCAGCGGACGCGCCCGCTCGTACGCTTCGTTGGGCGTGGACGCGGCGTCCGTTGCGTCGGGAAGGACGACGACTTCACCGTCGGCATCAACCGCAGCCGCTGCGCCAGTGTCCGCAGAGGTGGATGAGGAGGACTCAGTCCTGTTGATATCTCGTAGCAGCACCAGGTCTCCCTCAACCAGTCTGTCTCCGTACAGCCGCCATCGCTCACCCACTGCAAAATTCCACACGAGCGACTGGTACGCATGGACGTACATGAGGCGCAGGTTGCGTGGGATGGCCTGCAGCGCACCCATGTAGTCCTTCCTCGCTCGCCCGAGGTGGCGGATGATATTGGACTCCGCGGAGAACTTGCGCGGGAGTAGATCCAGCGCGGCATTGGCCTTGCCAGTCGTCTTGAAGATGTGGATTGCCCTCGCTCGCGCAATGTCGTCGGTGCCCACCTTTCTCGACGCATCGACGTCGCCAATCAGCTCAGCAGGATACTCCAAAATAGCCTCCACCGCCCCCTCGAAGTCGCCCTGCAACATCTTCAGACCGATCTGGTCAGTCCGCGTCGCAAAGGTGCCGAATCTCTGGAGGCCGTAGTAGTTAAAGTAGCCGCGCTCGCTGAGCTGGCGCATGGACTTGGCGAGCTCGCTCCGGGCCTGCGCGACGTCTTCTGGCTTGCGAGGATCCAGCCCCTGCGGGAACTTGCAGTCCCTGAGAGTAATGACGAACTCGTTGCCGCTCAGATCGCCCAGTTCAAGGCCGTGCGGCTTGTATTCGAAGTCACCCACGACAGCGCTGCGCAGCGTCTTGTTCACAGCGGCCAAGCGGTCGGCATGCACGCGATAGACGCACGCGCGCTGCGCGGTGACGCCGCGCCGGTCCTTGGTCCCTGCGAACTGGAAGCTTTTGGGGTTCATCTTCATCTGCCGCGCGAGAAAGGAGATCACCTCCATCGTGTCCTTGTTCTCCTTGTACAGCGTGAAGTGGAGGTACTCGCCGCCCAGCTCCGCCCAGCCCAGCTTGCCGCGGATCTCCCTGCGACCGCCACCGCCGCCACCTCCTCGGCCCTGATTCCTCTGCTTCTTCGCCTTGCGGGGTGGGTTGACCGTAAACACCATGCAGCCCTCCTGGTCGGTCGACGACTCAATTCGGCCTGCGAACACTCGGCGGATCGTCTGGTGGATCGTCGTGCGCAGCTCACGGTCTGTGAGGACGCCGGACTTGACCTGACCAAGTGCATTGGATCGGATGTTGGGTGACTGCAAGGCGCGGGCGTGCAGGTCGAGGATCGATGTCGCGACGTCTGCCGTGAGCTGGGTCTCAAGTAGCGCCTTGTCTTCTTCGGACATCTAGGTGGCGGAGACCGGGAAATCAGGGATATGTCTGTTAAGGGTGGGTATGGACGCGCGGACGCAGCTGCTCACGGCAAACTCGGTGGGCGCAGTAGCTTGCGGCGTCTCCTCCGTCCCTGCCTCCTTGTCGTTCGACGGCTCAGCCTCACTCGGCGGAGCAGACGAAGCAGCCAGCACTTCTTGGGCCTGGTGCACAGTCACGGCGCGCTTGAAGTCGGCGGGCAGCTCCGTGCTTCGCAAATGCAGAACCTGCCCATTGAGCTCGATCTCATTGACCAGGAAGTCGGTGTATCTGCGAGAGAAGCCCCTGCCATTAGCGTCAAGTTCTACCGCACGTCCATTACCCTTGTAGAGGTCAGACAGCAGCACACGCAAGCTGAGAGGCGGGGTGCCAGACGGACGAACCGCTTCTTCAAGACGCCCTCGAACCCAGCCAGCTCCGGGCTCACAAAGTCCGTGATGCCGACCTGCACCTCGCGCAAGCTCTGCTCGTCCGCCGGCGGTAGGCTCGCGGCCGGGCTGGCGTGCTCTGGCGCGCAAGCGCCGACGACTGCTTCGGCCGCCTGTGCGTCGCCGTTCGAGCCATCGTCGGTCTTGAGCCGCTTGCGGGGCTGCTCCGCCTCCTGTTGGTCGCAATCGCGCTGCGACATTGCTGCGACTGGACTGGGTGCTCTTAGCTGCAAGCAATGAAGCTGATATTCCTGCCCAGCTGTGGTTCTTGTGACAGGCAAGGTTCGGCAACTGCGTTGTCAGTACATTTTTCTGAGATGCAGTTAAAAATTGCCGTGACGGCGGCAACGATGGAGACGAGCCCCGCGAACCAACTTTCTGACTGCTCTAGCATTGACCTGGTGGTGCTGGTGGAGGGCACGGATCGGGGCTGAGCGAGGCACAGTGTGATTGGCATCGGACTATCATGCTAGATGGCACGCACGCACGCATGCATCGTGCCCAGCTACGAGCAACGCAGCGGCGGTGTCAAAAATCGTCGGAGGGCCCCTCCTCTCTGCATCGCTCATATCTTATGCTTGCGCACCTTGTGCTCGCGGCCCGCCAGATTCCTCGCGACCGGCACCATCAACGCCACCTGGCTCGCCAGCGCGACAACCTCGCCTTGCCTGTCGGTGACGGTGATCTGGAAGTCCATCCTGCCATTGCGGATTTGATGTACCCGCGCGTGCAAGCAGAGCCACTCCATCCCCTTCCCGTCGCCGTCGCCGTCGCCATCGCCATCGCCGTCGCGCGGCAGCTTCTTTTTGATCTCGAGGTTCATGAGCACGGTCGGGAACCAGTGCGCGTGCGAGCCCTCCCACTCGCCGATCAGGCCGGGGAAGTGGTCGACGAGCGAGCACACCGACGCCTCGGTCCAGCGCGTGTAGCGCCCGTATGGCCTGAAGCGCGCCCACTGCACGGTGCGCCCCTGGGCCGACAGCGTCTTGTACGATAGCCGCTCGCAGTCGGGCAGGAAGAACTCGACGTGCCGTCCCGCGCCGCGTTTCCTGGGGTCGTCGTTGAAGGGCAGGTGGTGTGTCCAGCACCCGTCTGAGGCTGCGCCGCCGCCCTCGCGCACGCGCCTGCTCAGGAGCTCGAAGTCCGGCAATGGCGGAGGCGACGAGTCTGCGTCGCCATGTTCAGGCTGCCGGATGGCAGGGGCCGAGAAGTCGCGCGTCGGGCCTTCCTCGTGGTCGAAATTCGTCATGGTGATGTACGCCACCACCTCCTCG
>JAGYHY010000068.1:0-18730 GCA_024244165.1 Ascosphaera acerosa | reverse complement strand
TCATGCGCACACGAGGGTGAGCGAAGCAGCCTGAGAACATTTCGGCTGACTGACCTGGAAGCAGCACCTACCGCCAGCGCCGCTCTGCCCAGGCTAGCACCGATGCATGCATCGAGTGGTGCAGTACGACTGGCTTCAACCCAGGACCACTCAGCTTGATTTCCTGGACCACGCGCCTCCTCAGGCGATCCGGGAGTTGGGAGCTGCGAGCTGCGAGCTGCGAGCTGCGAGCTGCAAGCTAGCAGCTACAGACGATTGCTGCCCGCGACACGATTCAGGCATGCAAGGTCCGTGCGCCCCATCGATTGCTGCGCCGCGGCGAGCCACGCGGCCTTGGGCTCGAGACGAGGACGAAGGCGATGAGAGCACGGAGGCACGCAGGAGTCGAGTTCATCGCGCGAGCTTGCGGTTTCAAAACACCTGACGGTTGCAATGCCGATTCTAATACTAACTCCAATCCCAATTCCAATTCCAGCAGCAGCAGCAGCAGCAGCAGCAGCAGAAGCACACTCGCCGTCTGTGCATACTCAGCTGCGACGATGACTGTGAGCGGGCGAAACAATCTTCAGACGGCGATCATTGTCACTGCCCTGCCGCAGCGCCACACTGGGCAACCAAACGCAGAGTGGGTACTGTGCTGCCTCATCGTGGCCATACGCCGTCCTCCAGCTTCGCTGCTGCAATCGATCGCCCTTGAGTGCCCGGCTGTCCGGCTACCCGGCTGCTCCACAGGAGCGCAGACGCAGGTCCCACTCGGTTTCAGGTGCCTGAGCAAGCCGCCCCCTTCTCCCTCTGTCTTCCCCTGTCGAACACCTGAGAAGGAGGAGGCTTGCGCAACTGCTTTCGCGGCACTTCGGAGCCGGTGACGTGGACGCCTGCAGGCCGTGACAGGTCCCAGTGGCGATCACTTCTGGCTATGGACTTTCGGTTCCGGGACTGTGCGCGCCACTTGCAGGAGAGCCGGCTCGGTACAACATACTGTCTGCGCACCAGGACGTCGACATCAGAATCAGGCCCGAAATCAGAATGAGGTTGTACAGCACTCCACTTGAGTGGAAAGGGCAAGGGAGAGCGGGCTATCAGCATGGACGCTCGAGGTCGCTCATCGCCAATTGCTGCGCGAGATGTAGCGAGCAGCAGCTCACGAGCCGCGGCGATTGGACCATGTGTACCGGTCCCCATCGCACATCACTCCACCTGCCATGCGGCCGACCAACGCTGAGCCCTCCACCCAGACCAACCCCTGCTCGGCCTCCGACCCACGTTGTCCCCTGCCACGCCCTGGAGAGGCATTCAGCACGCCCACGCCCTGCCATGGCCTGGGCAATACTTGCTGCCGGACACTCTTGGCACACGACTCCTGGCAATCGCCGTGCAGCTTGGCACTCCACATCGTCTCTCCCCCCTCCCCTTGTGTGCTGGCCCCCCGCCGTCATAGGTACCTCTGTTCGGTGCTGCATGCGACGCGTTCGCTTGTGACGGGCTCCAGCCCGGGCTCGGACTCAGGCTCAGGCTCAGGCTCAGGCTCAGGCTCAGGCTCCGACTCAGGCTCAGGCTCGGGCTGGCGGGCTGCCGCGTCACGGAGACTTCTCCTTCGGGGCGACAGGTGGAGGCAGTGGACAGTGACTGCGGACGCATGGTCCAGACATGGGCGGCGCTGCGTATATCACCCGCCCTGGACGGGCCGTCGTCGTCATGGTACTGGAGCTGGCGATCGCGCACAGTATATGTACTAGCTATGGGGGGCCTGGTCCCCAGTGGAACTCTCTGCGATCTACTTCCTGGGAGCCTTGCTCGAATTCAGTGATTGAGGAAGTTTATGATCGAAGCCTGCGCACGCCAGCTCCCGTCAGCTCCTTCTTCCCTCATTCAGCACACCGTCTGCCCCGCATCGCGAGCACGAAACCGCGCAAGCCATCCGATCGCTATCTAACCCGGCATTGATCATTCCGACACCGGCTTGCCGGCCATGGCCGAAGGTGAATCGAAAGGGCATTAGCAGGTGCCATTTCAACGACGACGCCGGCGTCTTCACCGGTGTGAGCAGGACTCAGATTGGGGGTATCGCGCCTGGAGAACGGAGGCCCGGGGGCAGCATCGCAGGCCGTCAGGCGCAGCGACCGAGGCGGTCACTTCGCAGCGAGCTCTGAGGGCATTCGCCTGGCTCTTCGAGTCTACTCGCTCGCAGCACATCTCGACAGACATGTCACAGAAGCGAGACGACAATTGGATTGACGTACGTATGCGGCCGGCTCCAGCTACAGCGCCACCACGCGCATTCTGCTCTACTCCCTTTTCTGCATACTGTCAGGGATAGCAACCACCAGCCACCCACCAGTCACGCCGCCCTGCATAAATGATCAACTGACATGACAGCTGCCACCAACAGGGCCTGCGAGGCGTTGCCAGCTTCATCGTCGTGACAGGGCACCTATGCACATGTTTCGTCCCACACCTGCTGAGCCCGCAATCCGACGAGAAGGGAGAGCAGCCCAGATCACTGTTCCAGTACCCCATATTCCGCCTGTGCGTCAGCGGCCGGGCCGCCGTCGCCATCTTCTTCCTGATCACGGGCTTCGTCAACTCGCTCAACCCCGTGAAGAATGCGCGTGCCAGCAACACTGCCGTCGGGCTGAAGAACCTGGCCCGCAGCACGTTCACGCGGTCTGGGCGGCTCGTCGTGCCCACAACCATTGCGACACTGATAGGATGGGTGCTATGCGAGGCTGGTGTCTTCCAGATGGGCCAGCGGACTGACTCGTGGTGGATTCAGGGGGTGTCTGCGAGCCCTGACCCCAGCCTGACAGCCGCGATCACGCACCTCGCCAAGACGTTGGTCGTGTCCTGGCATAATGGCGAGACGGACTTCGACAAGACGCACTGGACGTTGGTGTTCTTTCTCAAGGGGTCGATGCGGGTGTACCTTGCTCTGATGGCAATGACCCTGCTGTCTCAGCGGGCCTGGTACTTCGTCACTGTCTTTCTGTACGCGTTCTCGTGGTGCACGGGCGACTGTGAGTATCACTTGCGTCGCCTTACAGGGAATCCACTCCCGTGCAGCGCTGGACCCTGCTTGCTGAGGCTAACACAACGCTGGCGCATGTTCTAGGCCTGGTCGGCACGAACATCTACGCTGGAATACTCCTTGCGCAGCTGCAGGTCGACCTAGGATCTCGCGCCACGTCCATCCTACCCAAGGTCGTGCCCTCGATAATCATCATCACGGCCCTGTTCGCGTGCAGCTACCCCCAAGAGAACCAGCAATGGGTGCCCTGGTCGAAGCGCATGATGGACGCCATGGTGGCCATGACACCAGGCGGGACCGAGCACTCGCGGTACTGGATGTCCGTCGGCGCCACGCTGCTGATCTTCGGCGTCTTTTTCTCGCGCAACGCACGCAAAGTGCTCACCTCGCCAGTCTTCAACTTCCTCGGCCGCGTTTCGTTCCCCGTCTACCTGCTGCACGACACGGTGATCCGCACCGTCCTCGTGCGCATGGTGTACGGTCCGTCTGCGGCGCAGACGCCTGCGCTGGACGCAGAGGGCAAGCCGACGCCTCTCACGCGGGTGGGCCCTCTCGCGTTCATCTTCATCATCCCGACGTTCTACGCCATCACGTACTTTGTCGCATACGCGTGGAACTGGTACGTTGACCCGCGCTGTGCGAGGATCGTCGACGCGATGAAGAACCTCATGTTCGACAGCGAGTCGGACGTGCAGACACCGGAGAAAGCGGCGTTGCCTGTGGCAATCACTCCGAACAGCAGCGCCTGATCCCGCCGCGCCTACAATTGGTCGGCGTGCACATCCATTCTTTATTTCGCAGATACACTTCCCTTTAGATGGCGGCATCACTTCGCTCCAGTCTCATGCACATAGGAGCTACTCTCGATGCCATTCAGAGGCTGGCGAGGTCGGAGCCAGACATACATGGCCACCACAGTCTTTCACCATCTGGATACCCACGGCGAAGGACGATGCATACACTTGCAGTCTGTGAGGTCCTGAGTCAATATAACCGGCGTTGCACCTACTACACTGCCTCCTTATGATCTAGCTAGCGGCTTCGGTAGTCCCTTTGGCTGGTTCGCGATTGGGCCGAAGCACGACCGAAAGACTGTCACTGGCGCGCGCCCCGTAGCTCTGAGCGATACATGGTACTGGGTGGTCGCAAACCAATAAGCAGCCCTGATGACCGGCTGAGTGCACAATGTGGCTAAACACTATGGAACAGCACGGAAGAAGGATGGCGCGGACGATCTCAGCCATCTCAGACAGCGCTGCTCAAGACGAAGAGTCGCGACATTCTTTACCTGCGTCGCACTCTCACCACTGCTCAATCCAACGACAGCGAGCACGAGTCTTCGAGCACCGCCGCCAAGATCATCATCCCAGCTTGCACCATGGCGCACCCTGACGAGGCCGTTGGCTTCCGCATCCTCAGCGCCGACAAGTGCACCGACTTCAAGAGGCAGAGCGTAAGTGACGCGCGGATCGCTCCTAAGGCAACAACAGTCGTGGCAACCGTGACTGACCTGAAAACTGCCTTGAGAACGTGTAGTACAAGCTCAAGCCATTCGCGGACGATGGTATGACTATCGCTGGTGTGATGTTGATCTAAAGCAGCAGTACTGATGCGTGAGTGTCTTACAGATGTCGACATCAAAATTATGGCGTGTGGCATTTGCTCCAGTGACATCCACACCATCACTGGCGGCTGGGGAGACCAGAAGTTCCCGCTGTGCGTTGGCCACGGTACGTCGGCAGTCGCCCCTGAGGGAGTCTAGCACGTGCAGGTGGCCAGACTCATACGGCGCAGACTAGAAGCGCGCCATGCATGGGCATGAGCACTGTTGGCTGACTCGCTTTATTCTCCTACCGCTATGCAGAAATCATCGGCAAGGTCATCCGCGTCGGTCCCAAGGTGACGACGGTCAAGCCCGGTGACCGCGTCGGCGTGGGAGCGCAGGTCGACAGCTGCCGCGAGTGCCGCCAGTGCAAGAACGGCAACGAGAACTACTGTCCGAACTACTGGATCAACACCTACGGCGCGGAGTGGCCCGGCACCAACGGGCTCATCTCGCAGGGTGGCTACGGCTCACACATCCGCACGCCGGAGCACTGGGTGTTCCCCATCCCCGCAGCGCTCGACACCAACACGACGGCGCCGATGCTGTGCGCCGGTATCACGACGTACTCGCCGCTAGTCCGGAACGGCTGCGGGCCGGGCAAGAAGGTCGGCATCCTGGGTCTGGGCGGCCTGGGCCACTTCGGCGTGCAGTTCGCGAAGGCGCTCGGCGCGGAGACGTGGGTCATCTCGCGGACGCGGGCGAAGGAGGCGGAGGCCAAGCAGCTGGGCGCGGACGGGTTCATCGCCACGGCCGAGGAGGGCTGGGCCAAGCAGCACCGCTTCTCGTTCGACATCATCATCAACTGCGCCAACTCCAGCAAGGGCTTCCCCATCGACGACTACATCTCCGTGATGGACGTCCACGGCCGGTTCATCAGCGTCGGGCTGCCCGAGGAGGGCCAGGCCCACCCGTCCGCCGGCACCGTGTTCAAGAACGCCGTGCTCATCGGCACGAGCCACCTGGGCAACCGCCAGGAGATGCTCGACATGCTGAACCTTGCTGCGGAGAAGGGCATCAAGGCGTGGGTCGAGGAGATGCCGATCAACGAGCAGAACCTGGCTCAGTGCGTCGAGCGGATGCGCAAGGGCGATGTCAGGTACCGCTTTACTCTGACCAAGTACGAGGATGCGTTCGGCAACTGAGGCTGTCTGGCGGACGCACCCATACGATTGCATTAGCATCAGATAGACGGCTTCTCCCACACATAGACTCTATGACTAGACCGTCCATCACTATTCGTCCACCAGGGCGGGCAGACACTACCGCTTCATGTAGCTGTGCTGTCTGCCGTATCTGTAACCTACAGTGGAAGACCTGCAGCTGGGCAGGGCCTTCGCTGCAACCCGTCAGCTGCCACCCATCTCGGCGTGCTGCTGCAGGTCAGATGCGACACGAGCGACCAGGGACCATGCTTGCTTGCTGCTGCTGCTGCTGCTGCTGCTGCTGCCATCCTGGCGTCGGAGTCGCCATACACCCTGCCATGGACTTGATGAACCTGTTGCGACGCGAGTGCCAGCGACGGCTGGGCAGCGTGAGCGGACTTTGGTGTCAACACCGCTCTAGATGCACAGCCACACGATACTGGCGGACTGCCATCTGCAGCATGCCACCTTGAGCCCGTGGTCGCATGCACAGCGCAACCAAGGACGAAAGCACTGCCTCCTGGACGTGTTGCCTCCTGGCGGCTGCGCTGCGTCGCGTCTCGCTGGCCGGCGCCAGCCTGCACCAGTCTGGCAGGCTGCGCCTTCGGCCTACCATGGGAGGCTCCGTTTGGGCGCGTTTCAAGTGGCCAGTGCGGATCTGACACCACCACGAGGCTCTGCCTGGCGGCTACGATGCGTCGCCCCCGCGATGCCTTGGACAGGGGCCTGCTTGGACGCGTGTCAGTGCTGACAGTCATCAATTTCCAGGGCCTGGCGGCGGACCGCTGCAGGAGGCCAGACTGGCGTTCAAGCACAGTATATCAACTGTCATGTCATGATCTGCAGCCGTGACTGCGCGCATGGCCGCGCCCAGCAGGGCTCAGGCTATCAGGGTGCAACGCCGAGGAGGGCGATAGCCGGTCAGGATTGTCAGGCCCCGCGTCCTGTAACAGAGAGCTTCCTGGTTGACCGGCGAGGTGGTCACGTTTGACGGCCTAGTCACGAGCATATACATCGACTTCGACGTCTGGTCGACTCCGATCGATGGTCTATATGCCTACTGGATGCACACATCTGCCAACCACGCTTGCACACTGCATGCTGAGGTGCGCGCAGCAGCTGCGCGGTCCCGCCTGAGGAGTGACGCCTCGAGAGCACAGGACTTCGGCCGGTGCCTGCTTGCCTGCTCCAGCTGTACGCGCCTGCTCGCGTGGCCTACAGGCCGAAAACCCGATACCTGGGCGAGGGAAGCTCTGGCGGAACCATGGAAGCGCAGCATAGGGGTCAAATTTTCTGCGCCACTTGCTCTGCTCAACGGCATCAGCCTGCATAGCTTGGAACCCGGCAGCAGGGGTTCTACGGTCAAGGCCGCATTGGTTGGCTGGCTGGCTGGCTCGCTAGCTGGCTGCAGGAGAAATCATGGAGAGGTCCGGAAAACCCTTCTTCATTGATATCATCACGACCACCACGGCTTCAGGCGAAGGGCGAGCAGGTCGAAGACCAGGTGGTGTCATCCAGCATCGGACGGAGCTGGCAGGGGCTGCATCCGCCAGGGCGCTCGTGTTTGCGGAGACGACAGATACGCCCTGCTTCACGTTCCGTCGGCCTCGCTTCGCTTCCCTGCCTTGCAAGGCAGCGTCTGTTAACTCCCGCGCTTCGAGTCCTGATGAGTTTGCCGCTTCCTGCTTGATCGTGCAGTGGGCTGCTGGCAAGCGGGTTACTAGCATCTTGCCCTTCTTCTATACCTGGTTGCCCACCGTCGACGTCGCTCTGCTATCTGTCGACGAGCAAAGTTTGCTTGTCTCTTCGTCTTCATCTCACCATCTATTCTGGCATATTGGTTTCATCTTGTCGCTCATCATTCGACATCGCCGCACTTCACCAGCAAGCTCGCATAATCGCATACCTACATCGTCGTTTGTCTTCGCCCTCTGGCCCGTTCGCAGCATCGCCCCCAAGTAGCCCAGTCCGCATACCCAAGCCTCAACTACACTCTCTCACCGGCTTCAGCATATCTTTCCCGCCCCATCTCAGGCCTGTTGGTCCGAGCGTCTGCTTGCATTCATCCCCTTGTCCGTCGCAGCATCGTGCGCTCACGATTCCGCCGTTGCTGTCATCTCGCCTTTGGTTGCAGTCACCCCTGAGACTATTCTCACTCTCCAGCGCGATGGCTTTTGAGTCTTCTCGCAAATTCGAAGCAACAACTCCAACCACCGGTCACTTCACTATCTCTCAGTCCGCTTCACAGGCCGGCAAGATTCAGCACGCGTCGCCATCTGGCACAGACACGCCTCTCGCAGAGCTCGACATAGCGCACGACAGCATGCACCAGCTCACGGACATCTGCGAAGCTGCTTCGCCCGCGGCAGGGCGGTTGGAGCAGGACGACGCAACCCATAGTCACGACACGCAGCGGCTACGGCGGCGTGCGGCGCGCAAGAGCTTTTCTGGCTTCTCATCCGGCTTCCGCCATGGCGTACACGAACTGGCAAACGTTGCTAGGAGACTGTCGACGAAGATCGGCAGCAAGCATCATCACAGCCATGGGCAACACGCACAGGATTGTGCTGCTGCCGCCAGCAGCGACAACAACGAGCTGCGGTGGGCGGCGTCGGCGGCAAGCTCACGGAAGCTTAAGACCTCGCCGTCAGCCCCATCGCTCGCCGTGGCGGCTTCGTTGGAGGACCTTGCCGCCCCTTTCGTTGGCTTTGTTGGCAGTTCCGCATCCACCACGCAGCCTACGCCGAGTCAGGCAGTGATTCACCGCGAGGCAAACATGAGGCACATCGATGGATTGCCCGCCACCGCAATCATGCACAACGACGACGCGTACGTTGGCAGCACAACGGAAGCGCAGCCCACGCTAGCGCTGTCACGCGTCCAGCTGTCGCGCCTCGCCGCGCCTGTCACCCCATTGACAGCCAGCACATCCGCGTCCGAACGCAGCCATGGCTCTCGCCTGGGTGGGCGCGGTGACTCCATGATCTTCGACTCGTCGGCCAGCAGCAGCGGTGCGACAGGCAGTGGCAGTGGCAGCGGGAGCGGGAGCGGGTGCTGTCTTGGGTCAGGCAAAGATGCATGGGCGCAAGACTGCGAGAGCGCGATCGACGTCAGCTCCGATGCGGAGAGGGCCGGCGACGCATCAGACGAGCTCATGTCCGGCTGGACGAGCCGGTCACGCAGCAGGACAGACGAGGTTGTCCGCAGGGACTTCGTCACACACCTTCCCGTGGAAGTCTCGGTGCACGTCTTCTCCTTCCTCGACGCCGAGTCGCTCAAGAACGCGGAGCTGGTCAGCCGGGCGTGGTACGCGCAGGCGTCTTCGCGTCATGTCTGGCGCGACGTCTTCCGCCGTCACCATGACTATCACGCCCAAATGCAGAAGCGGCTTGCCAGGCGCAGCACGCTGTCGCAGACGACTGCGCTGGGTCTTGGCTGCACGCGATATAATCAGGACTGGAAGAAGATGTACGCCGTTCGCAGTGCCCTTGATGCTCGTTGGAGGGAGGGCAAGGCCGCGGCCATCTATCTGCACGGGCACACCGACAGCGTGTACTGCGTGCAATTCGACGAGAACAAGATCATCACCGGCTCCAGGGACAGGACCATCCGAGTGTGGAACGCGAGGTACCCCTGGAATTGCCTCAAGATCATCGGCAGCCCCGACGCTCTTCAGACCAACGCCACGCTCACGGCTGGTCAGCAACACAACGGGAACGCCCACCTCAATGCCGCCGCCAACCACAATCAGAACGGGGGAAACAACAACAACCAAACCGCCGCCAATGATAATAATACTACTAATGCCATTAATCCCGCCACGATCCCACCCCCTACGACCGTCGTCGTCAATCCGTCGACAGCACCGGGTGGCAAGACGCCGTTCATGAGCCTGTCGCCGCCCTCGATGCACGTCGACAGCAACGCCGACCTCGCCGTGCCCTCACGGCCCGGCGACTTCTTCCACAACGCCTCTATCCTGTGCCTGCAGTATGACGACGAGATCATGGTGTCTGGGTCTTCGGACGCGACATGCATCGTGTGGGACATGAAGGACAACTACCGGCCCATCCGCCGCCTGCACGGGCACAGCGCGGGCGTGCTGGACGTGTGCTTCGACGACCGGTACATCATCTCGTGCTCGAAGGACACGATGATCTGCGTGTGGGACCGGCGGACGGGCGCGCTGATCAAGAAGCTGATGGGCCACCACGGCCCCGTCAACGCGGTGCAGCTGCGCGGCGACTGCGTGGTGTCCGCGTCGGGCGACGGCGTGGCGAAGCTGTGGAACATCAGCTCGGGCACCTGCATCAAGGAGTTCACCTCGCGCAACCGCGGGCTCGCGTGCGTCGAGTTCTCGGAGAACGCGCGCTACATCCTGGCCGGCGGCAACGACCAGGTCATCTACGAGTTCGACGCCAACTCCGGCGAGCTGCTGCGCGAGATGCACGGACACACCACGCTCGTGCGCTCGCTGCACCTCGACTCCGTCAACCGCCGCATCGTCAGCGGCAGCTACGACATGAGCGTCAAGGTCTTCGACGCCGAGACCGGCGAGCTCCGCACCAACCTGCCCAACTGGACGACCAGCTGGATCCTCAGCGCGAAGAGCGACTACCGCCGCATCGTCGCGACCAGCCAGGACGCGCGCGCCGTGATCATGGACTTTGGGTATCAAGCAACGGCTCCCGTACGGCCTGGTCAGGACAACCCAGGCCCCACCCGGCCATGGGCAGACCAATACCCCCCTCTCAACCTCTCCGAACTCGCCGTCCACCACAAGAAAGTCAGCGACGTGCAGCGCTGGCTAAGCGACGCCTTCCAAGGCCGACACCAGCAGAAGGTGCTCGTCCTGCGCGGGCCCGCGGGCAGCGGCAAGACCATGACGGTCACGCTGCTCGCGAAGCTGATGGGCTTTGAGCTTGTTGAGTGGCGGCAGCCTGCTGTCTCGGAGGGCTCGTCCGCGAGCAGTCTGTCGCTGAGCGCACAGTTCGATGAGTTCCTCAACCGGGGAGAGCAATTCGGCGCGTTAACGTTGGCGGAAGGCAGTCAGAGCCCGGACGGCGGCGACGTCGACGCCCATGTCGAGGCTGCGAAGCATGACAGAAGGGCCCTTCTGATCGAGGAGTTCCCTGCTTTGCTAGGCCCGGCCTCCATCGGACTCCAGTCCTTCCGAGCAGCGGTGCAGAAGTACCTCGCAGCCGCCACGACACCCTCCAGCCCCCCAGTCATCATGGTCGTCTCCGAGGCCATGCTGAACTCGGCTGGGGGACCGCACGGTTCCTTCTCGGCGTTCAGGCTGCTCGGCCCCGAGATCTGCAGCCACCCGGGCCTCGCGTTCATCGACTTCAACCCCGTTGCGCCCACGTTCCTTAGCAAAGCCTTCACGCTGGTGCTGAAGAAACATGCGCAGCGGACCAGGCGGCGTTGCGATCTCAGACCAGCGGCGATCAAGCATTTCACCGGCACGGGCGACATACGCAGCGCCATCTCTGCGGTGGAGTTCTACTGCCTCCAAGGCGAGCACGCGTCGCGCCCGACAGGCAGCGCCGCGCCGCCACGGTCGCGCGCACGAAGCGCCCGGCCAACCACGACGCATGAGCCTCTGCAGGTAGTCACGCAGCGAGAGGCGAGCCTGGGGCTGTTCCACGCCACCAGCAAGGTTGTACATAACAAGCGCGATGCTCCCGCTGACGCTGCGGACCCGATGCTTGTCCTGCCCGCGCCACCGCCCCACCTCTCACAGCATGCGCGCCCGCTGGTCTCGCAGGTCGAGACAGAGTCGCTCATGAACGACACCGGCACCGATGCGTCGACGTTCCTCGCGTCGCTCCACGAGAACTTCCCGCTCTCCTGCAGCGGCGCGGCGTTCTGCGCGCACTTCGACGACTGCATGGAGTACCTCTCCCAAGCCGATCTGCTGGCCTCGGACTCCTACAGCAGCCTGCGCGGCAGCAGGGCCGGCACGGGCAGCGCGCGCAGCTCGGTGCTGCAGGGCTACAGCGGCGAAGGGTCCGATCTGCTGCGGCAGGACGAGATCAGCTTCCACGTCGGAGTCAGGGGACTGCTCTTCGCGCTCCCCTGCCCTGTCAAGCGGACGCAGGGTGGTGCCGGGTCATCCCGCGCTGGTTGCGGGTTCGCGGCTGACGCGCACAAGATGTACTACCCGACGTCGGCGCAGCTGTGGCGGCGGACCGAGGAGATGGAGGGCTTGCTGGATCACTGGGTAGCCAAGCTGGCACGCCACCAGGCTGCCGAGATTGCCTCCGCGAAGTCGGCTCGGCCGTGGCAGTCACAGCGGCCGGCGACAGCCATCAGCGCGCCGCCCAACCCGACCACTGCACCCCCGCGCTGCTTGCAGACGCGCGACGACGTCCTGCTCGAGCGTCTCCCATACCTCCGCCGCATCACCCGCGACGAAGGCGAGCGGCGATCCCTCGACCGAGTCACGCAGTACCGTGGGATCGGTAGTCGTTGGTCGCAGCTCCCTGACGTGCCAGAGGCGGGGCCTGACGAGCGCGGTATGCGCTCTGGCTATACGCAACCTGCCGCTGATGGCTCTGTTGCCCACGCACCGCCCTCAGAGGCGATGGAGCAGCTCATCCTCAGCGACGATGACATCGAGGATGACGATGACGACTGAGAGAGTTCCTGTTAGCCTGCGCTGACCTTCTTATACCCCCATGTCACGTACATCCTCCAATCGCAGCAATCTGTCTCTCAACATGCGTACTCGCCTCACAAGTTTGGCAGACCATGATCTTACGCTGGACCCTACGCGCAGCGCCTAAGCTTGAGCATGCCGGGCAAGCAGTCTCGCTCTCACCGGCGACGAGAGCTGTTCTCAGGCGTGTCTACAGTGCCTCAATCCGATGCCCTGTTCGAGCAGTCTCAGGGGCTGTCACATGTCACGTGACCGTCTTAGTCACGTGACTGGCAATGACCGACCAACAGACGACAACCGGACAAAAACATTGAGAAGTGCGAGATTCGAACTCGCGAATCTTTCGAAACTAGGGATCGCCAATCGGCGACCGAAAGATAACTCCGGTCGCTTAAGCCTAAACCTAGCGCCATAACCACTCGGCCAACTTCCCAATTGTTCGGGACAATGACTGGCTGCGATATCTGATGACGTCCCTGGGGAGACTCAGGGGTCACAACTGCAGCATTCTTGGCGGCTACATAACCAACCTCTGGGCATCACGATGGTGAGCTGGTGCCATGAGAAAGAAACACGGGCTGGTGGTGGCGACAGTCCGATGCTTACTCCACGCGTGCCAGCTTCGTAGCCCTGGCGCCAATGCAGAAACACGATAGAAGCATGGCTGCGTGGACCGCAACGTCGGGTGTGATAGCTACTGGTACTATGGCGTGATCTCGTAGCGAGATAACAAGGCTGCGTCACACCTTCATCTGCTCCATCCCCTGAGCTAGGATCGTGGACTCCCCGTCTCCGTCGCCGCCGCCGTCGCCGCCGCCGTCGCCATCTCGCGTTTGCCCAATCGTGGCTGTGCTGCGGTCCTCCAGGGCGGTGGCGTCCGTGGCAGCCGTCGACAGCGTTGTCTCATTGCCGGCGACCGTCTCGTCGTCCGCAGCATCGGCGGTGGTGCCTCTCCTCCTACCCCGCCCCGAGGACCCCTTGGCAGCGTCGCCGGCCTGCGTCCCAGCCATGATCCTCAGCACGGCGTTCTTGCCCTTCACTAGGGCGTTCCGACTCGTAGCGTCGGGAGCGACGTTCAGCGCAATCGCCTCGTCGAACAGCTCCTTCAGCGCCGTCGCCAGCCGCACGCCCGTTTCCACGCTCCTGACCTCCCCTTCCTCGGTGACGACGGTCGGCGGCGCAGGTACGTGCAGCTTGCCCAGCATGGACAGAAGGTACTTGCGCTCGCCCTTGCTCGCGGCGGCGTCGGCCCAGTCCCCAGCCCCCAGTACCCGCTCCATTATATCGCGCGCGATGCTGAGGTGTAGCCACGCGGGCGGCCGGTCTCTGGCCTCGCCGTTGACGACGGCGACGTGCCCCGCGTCGACAACACGGCGCTCGTCGGTCCACTCGACCAGCATCCCGATGACGTTGGCCATGAGCGCGCGGACCTCCTTCTCGCCCGACTCCTCGTCGACGAACTCCCCGTCGCTGTCCTCCTCCGCCTCCAGCGAGAAGTACTCCTCCGCAGCCGCGAGGATGATCCCCACCATGCTGACTGCGAGCCTGCACATGTGCCTCGCGTTCTCGAGCCGCGAGTGGCAGTAGACCGGCAGGAAGTACGTCAGTGCCTGGCGCAGGGTCAGATTGTCCCGTGTGCCGGGATTGAAGAAGGCCAGGATGAGCGCGCGCAACATCTGGTCGACGGCGGTCTCGTTCATCCGCCTGATCGTCTCGGTGACGGTCTTCCCCGTCGGCGAGAGGGTGCCTGTGAGCAGCAGCTTGGACAGCGCGACGACCGCCGCGGCCTGCACGGGCGGCGGGCAGCCGGGACGCAGGGCCCGGGCGAACACCTTCAGCACTGGCCTGTGGTACGGTCGTAGCTCCGGCTCTTGCGACTCGGCAGCTGGTGGCGCGGGGACCAGGATGGTCGTGTGCACGGTCAGGATGTCGGCCAGGATCTTGACCGCCATATCCTGCAGCTCCTTGTGGCCTTTCTGGAAGCATTGGACGAAGAGTGCGAGGTTCTCTTCCGCGAGGTTCTGCATGCGCGTGGTCAGCATACGTGGACGTGGAATCAGATGAGAGCAAGGCTAGGTGACAGCCTACCCTGTCAAGCAGGCAGCACAATCCCAAGCACTCCAGCCCGCGCTCGCGGATCGGCGCCTCGTAACTCCTGACTGCCGGTACGATGAGCGTGTTGAGCATGGTCACGAGGTTGTCGTTGCTATGCAGATTCCCCTCGATGTTCTGTAGCATGCACTGCGCGATGTACAAGCACTTCATGTTGACTACCATCTCCTGTATGGCCTTGGCCTTGGCCGCTTCTCGGTTGAACGGCTTGTCCTCCGCGTCGGACGGCTGGTCCTCCTCCTCTTCGTCGTCGTCGTCATCAACATCCATCATGTCAGCGTCGTCGCCTTCCGACCGCCCCGTCCTGCCGTCTGCCTGCGCGTTCGACGCGGCTATCGTGTCGTGCACCTCTGCAATCGCCTCCAGCACGACGGAGCAGTACTCCGCCTCGTTCTTGACGCCCGGCCCGCAGACGGTGCGGAGCGCCTCCGCGACCAGGCGGATCAGCCCCTCCGACAGCTCCGGCGACGCGAGGGTCTCGCGCAGCAGCATGAGCATCTTGCGCCGGCCGACCTCGTCGCTGTAGTCGAGCGTCAGGCAGATGTGCAGCAGCTGCTCGGCGACGAAGTCGAGCTCGAGGACGGCGCCGTCCTTGGGGTCTGCGCGGGTCTTCGCCACCAGCTCCGCGACCACCCGGTGCAGGTAGATCGCCACGGCGGTGACCTCGGGCAGCTTCTCCTCGACGAGGTCGTCGAAGCGGCCTGTTGGGTCCGCCCTGCAGAAATCGTTGAAGCTCCGCGCGAGGAAGGCGGATTCCGGGGTGAGGTCGGCCCAGAACGCGTCGTCGAACGCCACTGCCTGCCTGTAGTCCGGGCGGCCGTCCCAGAAGCTGCGCATGGCGTCGTGCGCGACGCCGTTCTCCGCGCCGGAGTTGAGCACGTCGATGCGCTCTAGCAGCTCGACCAGAGCAGGGATGCTGACTGTCGGCGGCGCCGACGACTCATCTGCTCCTTCTTGTTCATGCTGCTGCTGCTGCGAGGAAACGCAGTCCTCGATCCAGTGCTCGTAGAAGATGCGCCCCGCGGCCTTCCTGACCGCCTCGTCGCGGTCCTGGACGCCCCAACGCAGCAACTTTTCGCGCATCGAAAGGGACAGATGCCTGAAGTCGCCTAGCGAAGGGAGCAGGCGGGCGTAGAGGGCCTTGCGCGTGGTGGTGTCGACGTCGCGGGCGCGCTCGAGCAGGTACGGCAGCGTCCTGCGCGACAGCGGCAGGCCGACCAGCAGGACGCGGCGCACCTCGGCGCTGGCGTCGTTCTGCAGGATGTCGAGCAGGCGCTCGAGCAGCGCCGTGGTGTCGCTGTCGGCGTCGCCGGCGTCGCCGACCAGGCTAGTCAGCCCCGTCACGGCCTGCACGCGCACGGCGGCCTCCTTGTCGCGGATGCGCCGCGTCAGCGCCTGGCGGATCGCGTAGTATAGCTCGTCGTCGATCGCGGTGAGCGCGCCGACGATGTGTGTGAGGATCTGGGTGGTCCGGAAGCGCACCGTGCGGTCCTTGGCGGCCGTCAGGGGGATGAAGGTCGAAGCGAGGGCGTAGGTCAGTCGCGAGACGGGCGTTTCGGGGGTTGCGTCGTCGTCGTCGGCGTCGCCAGCGTCGCCAGCTGCGGTGAAGATGAGGGCGTCCTTCTCCGACGCGTGGATCAGGAAGGCGGCGAGGAACTTGCTGACCCTGTCGCCGGCGCCCTCCGTCCGCTTAACCGTGAGCACGCGCAGCAGGCAGCGCGCGATCTCGGCATTGAACTCGCCCTCCGCCAGCCGGTCCGCACGCGCGTACTGCTCGCGCAACTGCCTGGCCTGCGCGCGTTGCTGCACCCGTTGCTGCTGGCCGTCTGCGTCTGCATCATTGCCGCCGCCGTCCGCCTTGGTGGCGGCAGCTTTCGAGCGCAGCCCGCAGCAGATCTCCTGGATCTTGCGCAATCGCACGACCAGCTTCCTGTGGCCGGCCAGGGACTGCTGCGCGTCCGCGAACAGCTCCACCACGTTCGAGCGCAGGCGGGCCGATGTCTTGGGCAGCGGGATCTCCTTCGGGATGATGGTCACGTCGGCGTTCTTTTCTGCGGCGCGCCTGGCGGTGGCCGCCGACGCGCGGGGAGGCATGCTGGCGGATGCGCGTCGCAGAGGGTGGGGGTTGTGTACTATTGCCGTCGGCACGTGATGCGAGTTGCTGAGACGGCGGTGCTGCGTTGTTGGAGGCTCAGGTCGTCTTCTGCGGTGATCAGCGCGGCGCCAGCGCTGAGGGGCTGGATGGGTGTCAGAGCAGCTGCCCGGCAGCGTCGTCGTTCCTGGCCTTGATGGTTAGGTGCCGCACCTCTGTCACCTCGACGGCTGTCCACCCAAACACGCCTTGTTTACCCGTGGCAGCCCCAGGTCGTCGTCGGAGTGGTTGACCGATTGACGTCGCGGGAAGTCAATTGCAGCACGACGTCATTCGGGCAGTTGCCGCTTTTCTTGTCTCCGCCCCACCGGTGACGGAGTCTTGTCAGCTGCATATCACAGGGGGGTCAGGGGCTCAGGGGCATCAGCAGTGGCAGTGCTTGCAGCTGGCACGCTCACGGTCAGGCCACGGCGGCGTCACCACATCTATCAGTGCTGATTTTGTGAGATGGGACGGCTTGCGTACCTTTACAATGGGACTCTCAAATCGGTATACCCCTGGTATAACCCCCGGCGAGATGAAAGTATGCCAGTCGACCTCCGGACATCTGCGAGGGGTGCGGGGCATCAAGGTGGTGGACTGCACTTGAGGCTTGCAGCAGCAGCAGCAGCAGCAGCAGCAGGAATCGTCGATTGCAAGGCAGCTACAGCGGACCCGCCCGCCGCACGTGTCTAGTGTCTTGCTGCTGGCTGTTGTGAAGCACTGGTAAAGTAGCGTGACGACGGGTTGTAATCAGGCATCATGAATGAGCCTGCCACTGGCTAGTGCTGTGAGGGTGAGGCTGGCGGATCAGGAACAGTGAGCACTAGCACTTGCGAATGGAGCAGTCTGGCAGCACGAGGGACATGTTCATGTTACGGTTTCGCATGGCCGAGTCTGCGACGTCGATCATCGCTTGTGCCCAGGGGTGTCTTCCACCGCAACCAAGTCTCCATCGCGATGCAGGCGACGTCTGCCGCTACTTCGGATGTACGTCTACTACAGCACATATAATTCGACTGTCCAGTGCTGATCTGATAGTGGGTATCATGACCACTTTTTGAATATGATATACAACGAGTCCCTTATTCACGAGTATCGTAGTGGTGGCTATGTGTCCCTGCTGCGTCGCAGCAGGGGAGCCGGACAGATATCCGGCTGGTCAGGAGTCTGACCCCGACCGCATCCTCCTCATGCGCAGTCTCCCCGATAATGAATCGAGGAGGCTACGACGAGGGGACGTAGGCGGAGTCCTGCTCCTCGTCCTCGACGACGCCCTGGTCGTCGCTGGTGAAGTCGATCTTGCGCCCGCGCGTGCGGGTCTGGATGATGTTGTCCGTGTTCACGGCGTCATCTGCAAACCTCACGAGTCAGCTGGTGACTCGAGAACGACATGTCAGAACTGTTGCTCGGAAAAGACGGAAGCATACCGCTATCCTCAACCTGCAGAGTGCACACGCACACGAACGTTAAAAGAGCGAGCGGGTCAGCAAGTTCCTATGCGAGACGTTCACCCTGAACCAGTCGGCGAGCAGCGCCTGCTCGTGCCTGAAACATACGATGTCGTCGGTGGTGTCCTGCGCCAGGTCGTTGTCGCCGAGCACGTCGACGTCGCGCTCCGTGCGGGTCACCTCCGGGTCGTTGTCGGAGGCGACGAAGCGGTCCACCTCGTGGCGCTCCGCCGTGCTGGAGGGGTACTCCCCGTACGTCTTTGTGGGTGCCATTGCGAAGGATTTCAGTTTGCGAGTGTATGATCACTTGGGCGGGAGAAACAGAACAGCACGCAACAAGACCAAGACTGGCGTGCTTGATGCAGCCATGCTATGTATCCACAGCAGCCCGACAGCGGGTACAGGGAGCTTGGCGTGACGGCGTCCAGGCGCAGCGGATCCCGCACGGCGCTGCCTCAACCAATGCGTCCGCGGCCGGCGCGGCCAGCAGCGCCGCACGACGGGTTGCGGGTTCTCAATGCTGAGGGGCTGGCAGTTGGACACAGCTCAGGGGCAGCAGCGGCGCAACGGATAGGGGGGGGTGGTAGTTGGGCATCAAG
>JAGYHY010000067.1:0-18974 GCA_024244165.1 Ascosphaera acerosa | reverse complement strand
CTCGAAGGTGGCTGGCATCAAGAAGGCGATAGTCACTGCGATTCAGACCGGCCTGCTGTACTTCATCTCCTACGCCCCATTGACATTGTCACGGAAGACGTCGCAAGGTGGCTCAATATCCACAGACATCCTGAAACCTGCGGAGACTGTGAGTACACGGCACGAACACCAGGGTCTGTCATGAGCACAGCCCGCGTCGCACGCCTCGTGACTTCATGCAGTGCTCTGGCGTCCAGGAGTTCCTGCTGTGCGCTAGCCAGTGCAGCCTGCAGGTCGCGCTGCTCGCCCACGTCCAAGTCGTCGTGATCTCCCTACTTGTAAGCACGCGCCTGAGTCAAGTGCATGCGGTGCAGCCCAGAGCCTCCGACTCACCTTGTAGTAGCAGAGCACGCTCCAAGCGCTGCTCCTCTATGAGATCGAACAGAGCCAGTGCCTCCTCCTCTTTCTCTGACAGGCTGCTTCTGTCGATCCTACCGAGTGCCGCATGCGCGAGCAGCGTAGTCTCCGCCGGTGTCAAGCCTCGGTCAGTCTCCGCCATGCCAGCCGACGCTGACCCTGACTTGCCGCTTGTCGCGGTGGTCACCATGGCGTAGCAGCTGATTCACGCACTGAATCACCTTGCTCGACTGGCTGCAGCCACTTCGCTAGGTCTCAGGCGTCCGGCACGAGCATCAATCGCTCGTCGTTAACCCCCGGATCGCGGGCCGAGCCATGATGTCAACCGCCAAGTGGACTTGTGTCGAACGTCTCGCTCGTTGCATCTGCCATCGCGCAATTGCTGCGGTACCTCGCTGTCTGCCGACTGCCGAGACACCGTCCCTGTCGCCGGGCCTCCCAGCAGCATGATTGCTTGCGGCTGCTGTGAGGTGCCCGGTGACTGCGTGAAGGTGCGCGCACGCCCCTCAAGGTTCTGCTCGCTGGCTTGGAAAACAGGCTGTCCACCTTGCGTTCTACTAGCGTGTAACCACCGGCAGGACAGGCCGGGTGCGGCGAGCTGACTATCAGTGGGTGGAATCGCGGCCACCGGCAGATGTCATCGACAGATCGGCGATCCCAACGTGCATGCGTCAGACAGCGCAGACATGCTCGCTGATCGTGGACTTCTGGGCAGTGCTGGCACCTGAGAACGTGTCTTCATGACACTGCCTCCCATGTCGAGGACCTGCTCGACGCGACAAGAAGAGAGGGCCGTCTCTCGGGCACCTCGCGCGAGCCACCGTCATCAAAAACACCTCAAGCGGTCGGCGCAGAGCGCAGCCCAGAATGCCAATCCAGCTCATCGATGCTCATACAGGGCAGAGCTTCTTACTAGACGCGGCATCTCTGGACTCGTCAGTGGCTACCCGACAAGGCGTTTGTCAAGCTGATGCTGGCTCGACACTAGCTGATTTTTCGACCATAGGCTTGAGAGCTTGCGAGCATGCATTGCCAGTACTACTTCGATTCCCCGTGAGAGGCAGATTGTTATGACCTCCGAGGGCAGGAATGTCAAGCTGCACATGCTGTCTGCGAGGGTGAGAACCTATCCCGCACACTATTAGGCCTCCATCTCGAGTGTGGTATGCCTGGACATGAGCAGACGGCTAAAGGTGGCATGCAGACTCTAAGTCTCTTCGTGTACGATCGCCGTTACTTGAGCCCAACTGGACATGCCGTGCCGCCCGTCATTGCAGCGCCAGAGCCTTGGCATGTTGACGCGGTAGCAACGAACGAGCCATCGCAGTCATGCGCCGACTGTGCGTCTTGGCTCCGACTGCTTGAGTTGCGGCGAGACTGGGCTGTCTCAGTAGCCTCCCAGTGCTCTACACTGCATGCGGCAGCTAGCCAGACCTATGGCAAGGTGCTCAACATTGAGCGCGCAGACCTCGCTGCAACGCGGAATCTGAGCACGCATCTCGGAGGTATGGAAGAGGAGGTCCGCGCAAGGCGAGCATGGCTCGACACAACTGTTGATCGCGATGCGCGGATCATTGCTGCTTGGGATACCATCGCTCAGGCTGTCAAATGCATTCCGACGCCAATGGATTTCAGGTTCCTACAGCAAAATGGTGCCAAAACCTCAGATTGTGGCCGAGTGACAGGATCTCTCCTGGACTACGTGCCACCCGAGTGGCATCATGAAACGTCATCGTCCTTGTCGGCGGCCATTGAGGGTCTCAGTCACACTGTCGGCACTCTTGAAGCGCGTTTTGCTAGCATACGTCAGGAGGTACAGCGGTGCATGCAACCCGCGAGCTACGAGCCAATCTCTCATAAAGTCGATGCATTGCATGGGGACATTGACCGCATTGTCTCCACAATTCAAGCAGACTATGCGCACGCTCAGAAGCTGCCACGGACCATGAGTTCTGTACCCATCCTATCTCGAGTGGCCGCCAGTCAATCCTCAGAGGTTCTGAGCCGCCTGATTAACATTGGTCGCGAGCTGCATGGAACCCTAACGGACGCCATAAACAACCACAGGATCGCTCAGGCAGCTAGCATCGCTACATTGCGGAAGATTTCGCAAGCTCAGTCACGCCTAGCCGATGTTCAGACCCTATTAGCTGACGTTGATCATACAGTGGGTTTCCTTCGCAGCCTCCAAATGGTCGTTGACTTACCTTCACTGTACGGAGCTGTGCTTGTAGAAGCTATGCGGCGTGCTGTGTGGTCGACGCATGTTGCCACCCAGCATTCAGCAGCGGCTACTCAATCAAGGTCGTCACAGAAAGCAGGCGAGGAGGATGAATCTGAGAGAAGGAAGCGATGGTCACATTCAATGCGTGGTTTCATCCATGCTCAGCATGAGCAGTCCTCGTCATTCAACTTGCAAGTCTGGATCAACTCTGACTGGCCGTGTGTCTCTCAACATGACATCGAGTCCTACCTACAGCACCTCGGTCGCTGCACTGGCTTGAGGCACGCATATGCCATTGTCCGAGAGGCCTATGATGACTTGATGCTAGTGCTGGCCTCTTGGCAGATTCCGAGCGTACACTGCACTCGGCCTGACACGTCGTCTGAGGTTGATGCAAGGCAGGCTGAGACCGAGGAGGTGCAACAACTCAAACAGGAGAATACACTCTTGGAGGGACGGCTTCGTGGTGCCGAAACTCGCATTCGAAGGCTTGAAGACCTGTTGCACCGTCAAGGCGAGCAGGGCCGTCCGATCAGCGCCTACAATGGCCATACCGGCGACCAATTCCAGCCGCGAGGCCTTTGCTGGAGATCGCATGAGCAGCCTCTTCTCTACGAATCGCAGGTGATGCATCTGCGCCAACTCAACGAAAGCTTGCAGGATCGATTGTCTTCCGAGCAGGAAGGCACCGCGCGGTTACAAACTGAACTTGCACTACGACTGGAGCAGGAAGAAGCGGAGGCTTACGACTTGCGGCAGGTTGTCGAATCGCTTAAGTCGGAGTTAGACAAGGAGCGCTCGACTGTGGCACAGCTAGAAGCTGCGGCCGCCGCAGAGCGTGAGGCGAACGCCGCAACGTTGCAAGACGCCGTGTCAATCAAGCGGGATTTGCTAAGGAACATCCAGGCACAGCAACGTGAATTTGAGCACGAAAGGAAGGAGCTGGAAGAGGAGATCAGGTCGTTGACTCAGAAGCTGGAAGAAGCAGAGGATCATCTCGAGGCTGATGACAAGGAGCGTGTGGACCAGCAGGTCAAATACGCTGTGCTGTCAGAGGAGCTGTTAAGAGTGCAGGCCGAACACCTAGAGCTAATGACGTCCGCCAAGCTGCAAGCCAGCCTTGCAGCTCAGGAGAGAGTCGTTCGTGACATGCTACGTGACTGCCTGCAGCAATGCTACGCCACACTGGTTCCTGAAGGTGACTCGACTGATGAGAGAGCCATGTGCGAACAACTCATCTCTGTTGCTTGTCGCGCCGAAGGACGAAGCAATGACCAATGGCTTTCAATGTGTGCACGGGAGACTTCAGTCAGGTTACACTCCACGCTCAGGCAGCTGTACAGGATGATGGAGCAGCTGGGCTACGTCTGCGGACGGGAAGGTCAGAACGAGCCCCTGATCGTGAGGCGGGTCAGGCATGCCGAGGATCACACATCTGAACCGCAGGCGCCCATGCAGACTACACCTGCAGCGATTGTGCCCTCCGCTCTCAATCCTGAGCTCCACGATTGGGCAATGCGGCAAAGCAGCCCAAGCAGGCAGGATGGGTACGCGAGGTTCGTGGCAGCTGTTGACGAGTTTCCTACCGCGTCAATCGTGTCGAACATTGTCAAGCGCATGCAAGCGATTGAGGAAGTGGCGCGGAAGTGGCGCAAAAAAGGTCGCGCCTATCGCGAACAGTTCCATCGCGCCCAAGCCGAGTCACGCAGCAAGATTGCCTTTTGCGAGTACCATGTTGGTGATCTGGCACTATTCCTGCCGACCAAAAATCAACCGCAGAAGGCTTGGGCTGCCTTCAATGTCAACGCCCCTCATCGCTTCCTGCGCTTTGCGGATCCGCGCTCGCTAGCCTCTCGTGACTGGTTGGTAGCTCGCATCACCAAGATCGAGGAGCACATTGTTGATAGCTCACGCTCGCTTGACGCAGCCGATGGTGACGCTAGCAGTCTTGTGGCACAAGCGTCAGGCCGGCTGTCCGCCGTTTCTGCCGGCGAGTGCAGTGCAATACTCGAGCCGCAATGGAGCGAGGACAACCCCTTCGGCTTCTCGGAGGGGCAACGTTGGTATTACCTCGACGCCGTCGAGGAGCGGCAGGTCACATCTGTGGCTGGTGCACCCACAACGCCAGGCCCCAGCAAAAGCACGGTCGCTACTGCCGCTGTGGACGTCAAGGGTAATGTCCAGGTTGTCAAGTCAGCCAGTTCCAGGCCGGCGACTGCTGAGGCTTCGCCGAGTTGCGCCAGCAACAGGGATAGGGACAGTCGAACGTCTCCCTCGCAACATCGACTGAAAACCACTGAGGGGCCGAAGAATTGAGTTGGATTGCGCACAGAGCGAGCCTGTGGGGGCTACGGCGTGCCTTGCCACGTTGATCATACCATTAACCGGACTACCTGCACACCGTCCCTCCAGTCACACCTTCCGCAGTCCCGCCGCACGACCTTGAGCAGTACACTGGCGACACTGTACCTCCTGCTGAGTACCCCTTGCCCATTCAGGTCAAATGCCTGCTGCTCCCGGCGGGTGGGCAGTCTCACTCCAAGCACCTTTCCCCGCACTGGATCCATACACAGCACGGAGTTTCAAGCAATGGAGCGCGCCGTCAGTGCTGTGGCCACCTCAAAACGCTGCGACATACTTGTGACAGCTAGAATAGGCAGCGTGGCTCAGATGCCAGCCCCGGGCTGTCAGGCACCTCACAATGCAAGCAAGCAATTGCATGTTTCCTAGCCTGCGCCACGCCTGCCACTCAAGGACTTCGGTGATCTACGACTGGATTACACTGTGTTCGCACGTCTTCAGAGTCACAAGGACTACACATGCTCAGAACTGTATGCTGCAAGATCAACCACCGATCAGGCCAATCCCATATCACGTTAGCCTCGCAACAACAGCGCTACCCATGCGCGAGACGCGCTACCCCGGGATTTGCAGCTCGTCAGTGGCGACGCGTTCCTTTGTGCGTAGGAACAAACCGGAACACCACAATCGGTCCTTACTTGACCGGATGAACTTACATGGTGTAATTGCTTACTGTGCCTGATGCCGGTCACGTGGCATCCATGCGATGAACACTACATGTTCGACTACGGAGGGCATATGCTGAAAGACGAGAAGGGCTACAGGCCGTTGCCTGCCACCCGCCAATCTCGTGCTCTAGCGGATGGCTCGATCAACTGGCACGGCTAGTGCGCAGTCAACGAATTGCTGAATGAAGCAGCAGCCCATGCGGTTTGCGAGTAGCTTCGCAGGTGCAGCAGCTGAGTGACTCAAGTCCCTCTCGGGGGCTGCCCCTCCGCACGCGAAAAATCAATCGCCTCATGCATGCATCAGGACCGGCCACCCTTGAATGTGCAAGGCCCCACCCCAGAAGATCCGCAATGCCGCAGGACGGTCTAAACCAACAATTTTGAGAGCTGGTCCAAGTTGCTCGAACCACGCAAGCAGGTAGGAGATCAGGGTTACCTCCGAGGTAGGGAGAGCAGTCGGCTCAGCAACACCATATCGCAGCAGCGCAGTGCTATATGAGCTTAGCGCGATGCTCCCTCAGCTAGCAGTGAACGACTGTGCTGGCGATCTGCCGCACTGCCCTGGGCCCCAGTCTGCGTTGAGACTCGACCTAACTGCTGAACGCCGCGCCAGTGATCCGTCGGCTCGGTTTGTCAAGCGGCAACTGCATGCTGCGCATGCACGCCATGGCTACCGCTGCGAAGTCACAGGTGACCAGACGCCTCGAACCCTCCGGTGTCGCTGCCTCCCGGCTACGACCTGCTCGAGTAAATCACTTGCGATCAGTTCAACTCGTAAGATCGCGCTGTATCTGCCGCGTGCAAAGCAGGCCTCCGCTGCTTGGAGCCGGTTGGGCGCCAAACCCATCCCTTGGAGCCAGGTGCCGGGCTGGGCTCCGGCGGCTTGATCAGATAAGACTGGCGCCTAAACCTGCAAATGCGAAAGAATGCCGATGGCCCGTTCCACGCTCGGCTCACGTCTCCGCCGGCGTTTCTGCGCCCCCAGCCGTGGTTACGCAGCCACTGCGCATGCCAGGGTGCCTTCCAGACTCCGGATTGGGTTATCAGATCATCTTATCAGATCATGGGTCATGAGGAACGAGGAGTGAGACGCCCTGTTATCCACTTCAGTTGTTGCGTGCAACGCCATCCGAGCCCCATTTTTCTCTTCCGCCCAGAAAGTCGAGGCCGACGGCCTGCCCGCCCCTCCTAGTGCTAGCGCGATCGGTGGAATGGGAGCACGCGTTGCGAGGGACCGCAGCCGCCGCTGCCTCCGAAGGAATCCAGTCCGGACCCGGCTGGTTCAGGCGGCCGGTATCACTGCCGTTATAAATCTCCCATCGCTGCGACGTCTCCAAGCATGGCTTGCGATGTCCTGCAGGTCTCGTCTTATCAATCAGTACTCTCAATTGACTTGTTCAAGGCACCGCCGTCGTGCAGGCTGTCAATATGTTTGCCGACACTGGCAGCAAAGACTCCAAGGTCGACCCGGAGCAAGTGCGCGGGTCGGACGACCTTGATACCTCGAGTGATGAGTACATCCCCGAGGTCATCCATGCCTCCGAGGGCACGAAGAAGGTTGAAGCCATGACCTCAACATGGACCAAGACGCAACTATGGGCTACTTTCGCCATGTACGTCGAGAGGGCATAGTTGCTCTTAGCACCTTGACAGCCCCTGATCGGCACAATCCTTATCTGATCGTCATGGCACACCAGGATCTACGTTCTTTCATTCCTTGACACCCTGATGGAATCGACTGATACCACTTGGTCTCAATTCGTTACCTCAGACCTGGGAGAGCACCCGTTGATCACAACTGTTCAGACCCTATCGACCATTGTCGGCGGTGTCGTTGCACTGCCGATTGCCAAGATCATTAATGTCTGGGGCCGTCCCGAAGCACTCAGCCTGTTGTTGCTCCTCGAGATCATCGGTTTGATCATCAAAGCAGCGACTAAGAATATATACCAATATGCCGCTGGTAAGACCATCTTCTGGGTCGGCCATGTTGGCATGGGATACATTGTCACCGTTTTCCTCTCCGACATGACCAGCATGAGCCGCAGGGCCTTGATGCTCGGGATCAATGCGACACCCTCTATTGCCACTACATTTGCTGGCCCCGCCATGGCCAACGCTTACCTTGGGCATGGTGGTTGGCAATGGGGATATGGCACATGGGCTATCATCATGCCGGTGGTGATCTTGCCCATTGCTGGTGTCATGTTCTATAATGACTATCGTGCCAAGAAGGAGGGTCGATATGTCAGAGACGCCTCTGGTCGGACGACATGGCAGTCCATTTCTCATTACTTTTGGGAGTTCGATGGTGAGCCACGCTTTCACCTTCCCCTTGGCTCAAATTAGCGTGGTGCCGGTTGGCTGAAAAATGGACTAACGAGATCACAGTCATCGGTGCTATACTGATCACGGCGGGTTTCGTGCTCCTCTTGCTTCCATTCTCGCTCGCTGGCAGTGCAGCTGAGCAATGGCGCACTGGTCATATCATCGCGATGATTGTCGTCGGCGCTTGCCTTTTGATCATCTTTGGGCTCTACGAGTACTTCCTTGCTCCAGTGCAATACCTCCCATGGCGCTTTCTCAGAAGCTGGACAGTGGTTTCGGCATGCGTGGCGTACTTCGCCATGTTTATCTCGACCTTGTGAGTGTGATCTCATGGCGCACCAAGCATGAACGAGCAGAAACTGACTCAGTTTCCAGCTGCTGGGATGGTTATTTCTACTCGTATCTCATGGTGGTCAACTACCAAAGCGCCGCAAATGCAGGATACATCCTGAACTCCTATAGTCTGTCGACTGCTGTTTTCAGTCCGATTCTGGGCCTGTGAGTGGACGCCGTGTGCTCGGTTGCAAAAATGGTATTGCGTGGCTGACTTACGACTTTTGCAGGGCTATTGAACGTACTGGACGTTACAAGTGGTTGTCTCTCTTGGCCATTCCACTGGAGGCTCTCGGTACTGGATTGTTAGTCTACTTCCGGCGGCCAGGAGAGGGCGATGTCGGCTACCTTGTCATGTGCCAGATCTTCATCGGCGCAGGTGGTGCCGTCATCTCAATCTGCACAGACATCGCTATGATGGCCGTCGTGCCGCACGAGGACGTTGCCATTGTCCTTGCATTCCAGCACGTCTTCGGATCTATTGGCGCATCTCTCGGAACGACGATCGCCGGTGCTCTTTGGACGAATCTGATGCCTGGGAAGATCAGGAAGTACCTTCCTGCCGACCTCCAGGATCAATGGCAAGAGATCTACGGCGATATGACGAAGCAGATCGCTTTTCCGAAGGGCTCTGCTGCAAGGGACGGCATCATTCACGCCTACGGTGATGTGCAGAGGATCATGTGTATCACGGGCGTGTGCTTTGTGCCGCTGATGTTCATCACGATGGCGTTCTGGAAGAACGTTAATCTGAAGAAGGTCAAGCAGACCTCGGGCAACGTGTTCTGAAGCGGCTTCAATCCGAGCACAGGTCACCAGAGGCCGATCACCTTGCCCTGGGTAGGTACTGATTGTCCGCAGTATGCTCGCTGCTCCGCTGTACTTGTTTCGCAGACCACGTCGGATCAGGAACTCGACGACGAATGGTCCTTCACTGAGTTCTTGTATATACCCCTTGGCCTATGTACACTTTATGCGCTTGAAGGTTTACTACCCCTCATATCATACCTTGATTGCGGTGCAACAGTCGGCTCGGATCGCGATGCTTTGGCGGACGTCACGTTTGCAGCAGCGGTAACGAGCGGCCGCCTGAAGACCTCTGGGCTTTGCGTGTATGTCTCGCAACCGCTGCGCCGAGTAGTAAGAGGTGACAGCTGCATACATGAGGAGGGGGTCTGGGTGCAGCTCTCAGTGCATCTCTCCGAGTGTCTTATCGCACTGGGGCATCATTGCTGCAACTCTCGTCCTCATCGATCTTGCATAGTCGTCGAAATCTAGATCGCTCCGTCTGGGAGTCGCGATCAGATGCCGCGATCAGATGTTGAGAAAGCTCTCGTCACCAAGACTGGTGGTTGACGCATGACTGTCAGTCAGTCATGCGGTTAAGCGGCATCTTCACTGAATGGCAGCCGGTCCGTATCATAAGGCGGTCTAACAGCGGGTGAATAACAAGCGGACCACGGTCAACAGCCAGTCTCTCCAGAGCCCCTGAATTCTCAGGGGTAATAAGAGCCCGATTAAGCGATGGAAATGCAGATTTCTCTGGTTGTCGGCCAGTGGGCGAGTGCCAGTGCAGGCCAGGCACCCATACGCCAATTGCAGGGCTAGTCGCGATTGAGAAACGATGGTGCAAGCAAAGCTCATGAGCATCTTCACTGTTGGGGGGCAATCGATCGCTAGCAGATCATTGGAGGCACGATGCCACGCTACGTCTCATCTCACTGACCCACGGTGCTAAATCAGTGTCGCCTCTCTCGGCTCTAGTCACACGTCGTCCAAGCTGACATCAGAGCACGGTGGCGACATGGCCGATGACGCCGCCTCTTGCCGGAGGCCATCGCCATGCCCCAGCTGCTCTGATTTTCACCCTAGATGCGAGCTGTGGAGACAAGTCAGTCCCAGGCGTGGCCCGCTTCCTGATGAGGGGTTGTCCATCTCGGCAGTTTTCCAGCCCGCCTCGCACGTCGCAGCCGTATCGCTTGCCGGATGGGCAGCAGACTTTACTTAAGACGATGCATGGCGAGCCGTCGGTGGCGCACGCACTGCGATCACACGCTCTCACCTCCTGTATCAGCACATCCGCAATGGGGACGTACAACAACCCAATCCTGCCGGGCTCAAATCCCGACCCGACCGTTGTTCGAGTGGGAGAGGACTACTTTCTGGCAACCTCCACCTTCGAGTACTTTCCCGGCGTGCCCATCTACCATAGCAAAGATTTGGTGAAGTGGCGCCTGATCGGGCACGCCCTCAACCGTCGATCGCAGCTCGACATTCGGACTCCTGAGCCTGGGGGCGGCATCTGGGCGCCGACACTTCGCTACCACCGGGGCGTGTTCTACTTGACCACATGCAGCTTTGACAGATATAGGCCGCAAACCGATGAGCGTGTGTGGCCACGCGGGTTCTATGTCAGTACCACGAATATCTGGGACGAGCAGACATGGTCCGATCCAGTGCACTTCGACCAGATCGGATTCGACCAGGACCTGTTCTGGGACCAAGATGACGAGGGGCGTGAGCGGTGCTGGCTCTCAACAACGTACCGCAAGCGCGAGCGCACGCCTGGAGCAACCGTCAAAGACTTTGCTATTCATATCTCGCAGATCCATCTGGAGACGGGCAGAAGCATCACAACCCCGAAGGTGATCAGGGCTTCTAAGTCAGGGGTAGCTGAAGGCTCGCATCTATACAAAAGAGGGCGCTATTACTACCTCTTCACTGCCGAAGGGGGTACAGAGAGCGGGCACTGCGAGTGGGTGCACAGAAGTGACAAATCCCCAATTGGACCTTGGGAAAGCTGTCCCTGGAACCCACTGTGGAAGCACACGACTCAGGATGAGATTCAGAACACCGGCCACGCGGACCTAGTCGAGGATCTGAACGGCAGTTGGTGGGCTGTGTTTCTAGGGGTGAGGCCGGTCAAGCGAGACGGCAGCTGGCAGGAGTCAGTCTTCGGTGAGTATCATGTAGCACCAGTGTCACGGTGGCCGGACGCTTGCTCACGTGTCGCTTGAGATAGGACGCGAGACATTCTTGGTGCCAGTGACCTGGGAGGCGGATTGGCCAATCTTCAATAATGGCGCGAAGGCAGCTCTGACCAATACTGGGCCTGGCTTGTACCAGCACGTGATTGATGCCTCTTGGAGAGACGAGTTTCAGGAAGCGAAGCTACAGCTAGGGTGGTATCGCAAGAGTAAGAGGGCCAGCCAGCTCTTGCAGTCAGCCGTATTACAAGAGATACCTTTGCTGACCGGCATGACAGATGTGCCATTTGCACAGGACTATACCCTGGTGGAACGGCCAGGGTACTTACGCCTGTATGGCGCAGCATACACCTTAGCGTCCCCGGCGTGTCCCACGATCCTTCTCCGCAAGCAGCAGCACCGCACTACAACGTGGCGTACGCAGCTTGACTTCAAGCCGGAGTCGGCCTTTGTCGAGGCTGGTACAGCACTGTACTGGAACTACTACACATTCAGCTCAATCGGAGTGCGCCTCGCAAACGACGGATCAGGGGTTCGGTTGGTTCGGTTCACGCCAGCAGCGGACTCACTAGACTCCGAGACTCAGCCTCCAGTAGTTGAGCAGGTACTGGAAGATACGTGCGCGGAGGTGCAACTCGCCGTCGAGTGTAGCGAAACCCACTATCGCTTCGGATTTCGTGAGTCCTCCGGGGTCAGTGATTCGCAGACTACTGACACGGCACCCTGGATCTGGCTAGGATCCATCACCACCGCAGTCATGACGCGTGCGCCTCCTGTCGGCGCACCGTTCACGGGAATGATGCTGGGCTTATACGCCATTGGCGAAAATGAACCTGTCAGAACTCCCGCTGACTTCAAGGTTGCTGAGTTTGCAGCCGCGTGAGTGGCGGTTGCAGCCATCGATCGATGCTGCCAAGGCCAACCGATTGTTCGCATCTACAGGCGCGTCATTTATGAACATGCACATACTGAGAGGGTTGAGCATGGCGACTGTGGCCCGCGGACGTGACATATGGTTTATTTGCACAGCTGCGGCACTGTCAACGAGCAGTATATACGCAACCTGTCCTGCGGTTAGTGCGGCAATGGTGATAGCGACTGACAGCGCGCGCATGTGAGCGCCCGGTCAGCAACTCCAGTGCCTCATTGTGGACGTCGGTGCGGCTGCCTCTGCGCCGGCGCGCAGCTGGCAAATGCATGGCGTGTGGCTGTCATACTCCACCGATGCTGGCATCTATAGAACAAAGAGACCATCGCTCAGAATGCGGACAGTCGTGATGTGATCCATGTGTCTTGAAACCTTGCTACTTCCATGAAACCAAAGCACATGGTAGGTATGCCAAGCAGCCACGACCTAATCTACCAAGATCTTCGGCTGCAGCGCTGCATAGTTGCTGAAGAAGCTTTCAAACAGTGCGACAGCATAGGCGACATCCTTAGTCCCACCAGTCTCCCTGATGCTGTGCATGCTCAGCTGTGGGTTCCCAAGATCAAGCGTACGCATGCCCATCTTGGCACTCAGCATGGGTCCGATCGTGCTGCCACAGCTGGAATCATTGCGCACAACAAATAGTTGCAGAGGCACCGGTAGCGGAGCTGCCGCCCTTGCAACTTCCTGCAGAAGCGCGATGCCCGGTGAGTTGGTCGCGTAGCGTGCATTGGCGTTGATCTTGATGACAGGCCCATGATTGAGTTGTGGCTTATGATCCGGCTCATACTTCGAAGCGTAGTTCGGATTGATTGCGTGCGCCATGTCAGCGGAAAGCAGGAAGGAAGTTGAAAGAGACTGCTCAAAAGCAGAGGCTGTTGCTGCCTCACTAGCCCCATCGGCGAAATGCGAGACCGGAAGATTCGCCAAGCGGTTGAGGATGGCAGGCATCATATTGGAGTCCGCGCCCTGGGCGGTCTGACTGCCGATCTCCTCATGATCAAACAGAGCGACACAACGTATCGAGGAGTCATGGTCCAAGGCGTCCGGCCGGGAGAGCGAATTGATCAGACCCCTGGTCGCACAGTAGGTGCTGTTCAGGTTGTCCAAGCGTGCGGAGAATATGAACTCATCAAGCAGGCCACCCAGGCAGGCTGGCTGTGTATCATATAGTAGTAACTCGAAGTCGACAATGTCGTGAGCATCGATCGCTAGATTCTGCGAGATCAACTCAATCAGGTACGGATGATGTCGCTCGGTCACAGCCTTCAACGGAGCGAACGGAGCCGCATCAGTTTCTTCCTTTGCAACTGTGGTGGCGGTCCCCAGAGCCGCCTGATCCGCTCTTTCAAGTTCTGCTTCCACCAGTCCGGCGATTGGGAAGAGTTGGGTCTCCTTGTTGAAGTCGAACGTCTGCGTTCGTTCAAGATGGATTGCCAGGGTGGGAATGCGAAGGACTAGAAGATCCGTTGTCAGGCGCAAAGCACGACAGTCGCGGCATCAGGACGTTAGCGAGGGGTTGCAAGTCACTGCTTACTCGGACGATCAATGCCAACAAGCTGTGATCTAATAGATCCGCCTTTCTCGCGCACCATGACGCGCCCAGCAATACTCAGGTCGCGGTCAAACCAAGAGTGCCATATGCCACCGCCATATGCCTCAACTCCGACCTGGACGAAACCTTCACCGGTCTTCCTGGAGACAGGCTTAATCCTCAAGCAAGGTGAGTCTGTATGGGCTCCGACTATGCCAATCGGATTGCCGGGCTGTGAACGTCGTATTAGCAGCTTGTCAAGCATCAAAGTCGCGCGACGTAGCGTTCAGCAACAAATGGATACCTTCCACTGCTTGCCAATGGCAAAGGCAATCAAGCTTGAGCCATTGCGCGTCAGGTAGTACTTGCCGCCAGGCCTGCAGATCGGTGCCCAGGATTCTGATTCCTGTAACTCATGAAAATCGCAACAGGTCAGCATGCTTCGAACGACCCTCAGCCTTCCGGCACGCCATGAGTGAGCGGCAAACTGACCCTGATCTTCTGAAAACCGGCTTCCTCGAGCATCAAGCGTGCCGAGCGCGTTGCGTGGAATGCTGTACTCAGGCTATGTCAGCATCAGTGGACACTATTGGAGGTACAACTCGTGGTCATGCGTACGCGTTGGGGAGGCATTGACGAAGGAGAGGAAGTCCTTGGCTTGCCGCACAAAGTCAACTTTCCCTTGCAGAGCCTTCGTCGCCGCCGCGGTCACGGCCTGAGCACCGGGAACGGCCATAGTGTCCGGCCTGATCTGCGTCATGGAGGGGTAGCGGTCGATCGGCTGCTCGGCTACAGGGCGCGGCTGCGTTAGCTGCTGGCACGGAGTCACAAGGAGGCGAGCGGAGACTCTCGCGGCACGGCACTGACCTCGAATGTGCAACGCACCACCACTCTCCCCTGAAGCCAAAGGCGTTGCCGGACTGCGGCAGACGGCTGTGAAGCCGCAAGGGCGATGCGCGTAGGACATCCGCAGTCACGACGTCTTCAGTGCCGTCGGGTGGGGGAAGCATTGACGTCAGTGCCATACGCCCTCCTCCGCCGAGAGTCGTCACCGCCCACTTCAAGCTGCACTGCGCTGAACGCGCGTGAGGGGCAGCTGGTGTCGAGCAGACAGGGGGCTGCGCTGCCAGAAGGGGTCAAGGTGTGTAACGGGCGGCGCAGTGTGGGCACGGAAGGGACACTCAGCCTGCCACGCGGCATTGATCTGACTACGGACAGCCCGCACTGTGAGGCGCAACGAGCAGCTGCAGCTTCTGGTCACCATACTGCTGCCGGGCGCATACGGCGCGTTGTGCTGCGATGGCATGCCTCGGGCAGGTCGCGCGCTGGAATGGTCGGAGCTACTCGAGTCAAGGATGGCTGACCGTTGTACGTGTGCTCGCACCGCGCAGACTGAGCCATGACTGCTCGCAGGGCCGCCTGGCCAGATCCGCACCACACGTCGTCGAAAGTCCAATGGCACGAGGGCCAGCATGGTCGGCCATCGACGCAGTAGGCCCATCAGTCCGCGACACTCATCGCGACGCTGCGGCGGTGCTGGTCGAGCGCGCAGTAGACTCACGTAGTGCCAGGCGTGCTGTTGTTCCGCGGACACGCGCTGCTGGCGAGACTGGGCCGACCTGACCTTGGCCGGCAGTAAAAAAAGGGCGAATGCAACGGGCGAGCACGCAGCATCACCGCCGCCGCCACCAGCACCAGCACCAGCTACAGGTACAGGTATAGCTCCACGGACAGAACAGCACGGCGTGCTCCTCGCCGTCCGTCATCCGTCAGCCAAATACTACCGCGACGGTTGGATCACAGTCACCGGCACCGTCACAGCCCGCTCGTTCCCATCCCACGCTCGCACGATGTCGCTGTCGCTACCCAAGTCGTCGCAGGCTGGGCTCTTCAAGCCTGGCTATACAAGGTATGCCGCACCCCTCACGACCTTTTTGACGGCCGCGAACGGCTTGAGAGGTCATTAGTGCATGAGAGGGAACGGACGCTGGGCAACTGCGGCGGTGGCGCACGCTCGCAGCAGCTGGGTGCTGATCTCCTTCCTCCCCGACTTTTAGCCACGATGCGGAAGATGGCGCCGTCGTCCGCAACATCGAAGCATGCAATGCCATTGCGCAAACCGTCCAGACCTCGCTTGGGCCTTACGGCAAGAACAAGATCGTCATCAACCACCTGCAGAAACTGATTCTCACCTCCGACGCTGCCACAATACTGCGCGAGCTGGAGGTCGTGCACCCTGCCGCGAAGCTGCTAGTCATGGCCTCGCAGCAACAGGAGGCCGAGCTGGGCGACGCCACGAACCTCGTGATTGTGTTCGCGGGTGAACTACTCAAGAAGGCTGAGATTCTGCTGCGGATGGGGCTCAAGACGAGCGACATCGTGCACGGATACGAGAAGGCACAGGACTTTGCGCTGCAGTGCTTGGAAGGTGAGTCATTCGCGCGTGACCACCACGGCTGTCAGCGCCCCTCAGTGCAAGTACTGACGCTCCAGTTGCAGACCTGGGGGTCGACAGGCTCAAGGACGTCCGCTCGACACAGGAACTCGAAAAGGCTCTCCGCACCGTCATCGCGAGCAAGCAATGCGGCTCGGAGGAGATCCTCGCACCACTAGTAGCTGAAGCCGTGCTTGCCGTTCTGCCCAAGAACCCCACTGCCTTCAACGTCGACAATGTCCGCGTCGTCAAGATCATGGGTGGCAGCCTGGAGCAGTCTCGCGTCATCAAAGGCATGGTGTTCGCACGTCAGCCCGAGGGTACAATTAAGAGGGCTCACAACGCAAAGGTCGGCGTGTTCAGCTGCCCCATCGATATCTCGCAGACCGAGACGAAGGGCACTGTCTTGCTGCACAACGCACAGGAGATGCTCGACTTCACCAAGGGAGAGGAGGCACGCTTGGAGGCGGCTATCAAGGAGCTGCACGACTCTGGCTTGCGCGTCGTCGTTGCCGGCTCGACCGTTGGAGAGCTCGCCATGCACTACCTTAACCGCTTCAACATTCTCGTCATCAAGGTGCTCAGCAAGTTCGAGCTGCGCCGCCTGTGCCGCGTTGTCGGCGCTACCCCGCTCGCTCGTCTCGGCGCTCCTATGCCCGACGAGATGGGCTCGATCGACGTCGTGGAGACCGAGGAATTCGGCGGCGACCGCGTTACAGTCTTCCGGCAGGAAGCCTCTGGCTCCGTGACACGCACCGCCACAATTGTCCTCCGTGGTGCAACACAGAACCATCTTGAGGACGTTGAGCGCGCCATCGATGATGGCGTCAACGTCGTCAAGGCCGTCACCAAGGACCCGAGACTTGTTCCTGGCGCTGGAGCTACTGAGGTCCAGCTAGCAGAGCGCATCTCTGCCTTCGCGGACAAAACGCCCGGGTTGGCGCAGTATGCTATCAAACAGTACGCCGAGGCTTTTGAGGTCGTGCCCCGCACGCTTGCTGAGTCTGCAGGACTTGACGCCACGGAGGTGCTGTCACGTCTGTACACTGCGCATCAGCAGCGCGAAAAGTCGGACAGCGCGAAGGAAGACGTCGCGAAGGAGGGCAGGGACCAAGGCGCCGCTTCTGCCCAGACGGGCGAGCCGTACTGGACCACTGGCGTCGACATCACAAGCTCAACGTCTGCGGGTACCGTTGACGCCGTGGAGGAGGGCATCCTTGACCTGATGATCACGAAGCAGTGGGCCATCAAATTGGGCACTGAAGCCGCTCGGACGGTGCTGAGTGTCGACCAGATCATCGTTGCTCGGCAGGCCGGCGGACCGAAGCCACCCAGCGGCAACAACCCGAACTGGGACGAGGATTAGATAGCATCACTGGTGTTGTAGCACACATCCGGCGGTCCAATTGCATACCATTGCTGCTGACCCCTCGCCTACCCCGCCCTTTCCTGCCACTGAAGCGATTCGTAAAGCTTCTGTGCTGGGCTGTTCTCCGTGCATGCTCAGCGCTTATCCACCCGTAAGGCAGCCAAGCTTCTCGGACCCCTGGACCCGGCAAGCCGATCACCGCCGGCCAGCTCCAAGGCGTGGGGGCAGTATTGTGCACGCTGCTACATGCGAGACTCCAGCTGCAAGCCATTGAGCTGATGAGACGCATCCATCGTTAGAAACATTCAGACCTCATCCGCCTTCTGCTTTCCGCCATGATTTCAGGCATCCTCATCTTCAATCAGAAGGGCGAAAACCTCATCTTCCGCGCCTTTCGCAACGACTGCCGCCCACGCCTGGCAGACGTATTTCGCATCCAGGTCATATCGAACCCCCAGGTCCGCTCGCCCATCCTAACGCTGGGCAGCACCACGTTCAGCCATGTCAAGCACGAGAACCTCTTCGTTGTGGCCGTCACGAAGAGCAATGTCAACGCCGCGCTCGTCTTTGAATTCCTGTACCGCTTCGTACAGCTGGGCAGGAGTTACTTCAATAAGTTGGACGAGGAGTCCGTCAAGAACAACTTCGTGCTGATCTACGAGCTGCTAGATGGTGAGGGCTCCTTAGATCTCTGGCAATTTGACGAATCATCCTGCTAACAGACGCAGAAATTCTCGACTTTGGCTACCCCCAGAACACGGACATCGACACCCTTAAGATGTACATCACAACAGAAGGCGTCAAGAACAGCAGTGGCGGCGGCAGTAGCAGCAGCAGTCTCCCATTCAAGTCCGACAAAGCTATAGACACGTCACGCATCACCATGCAGGCAACAGGCGCTCTATCATGGCGTCGCTCCGACATCAAGTACCGCAAGAACGAGGCCTTTGTGGATGTCATCGAAGACGTCAACCTCCTGATGTCTGCAACGGGCACGGTTCTGCGTGCCGACGTCAACGGGCAAATCGTCATGCGCGCGTACCTGACCGGCATGCCTGAGTGTAAATTTGGGCTAAACGACCGCTTGATGGTCGACGGGATAGGTTCAAGTGAGGATGGCGCTGGCGGTGAGAGCGCAGCAATGTCGTATGGACGCGAAACTGCACGCGCAACCCGCGCCGCCGCGACCGCCGGCAGCGTGACGCTGGAGGACTGCCAGTTCCATCAATGCGTGCAGCTTGGGCGGTTTGATGCCGACAGGACGATCTCATTCGTGCCACCGGACGGAGAGTTCGAGCTCATGCGGTACCGCGCCACGGAGAATGTCAATCTGCCATTCAGGGTGCATCCCATTGTCCGTGAGATTGGGACGAAGAAGGTTGAGTACAGCATCGCCATACGCGCCAACTTTG
>JAGYHY010000066.1:0-18987 GCA_024244165.1 Ascosphaera acerosa | reverse complement strand
CATGATGCGGTGTTCAACAACTGAAGAGAGTGTATGTATGTACTTGGCCTTGGTGAGAGGGCGATGCTAGGTGCAGGCACAGCCGCCACATCCTGCACGACTCCAGCGGTCCTTCTCCAACCTCCCCTCCGTCTCGACCGCTTCGTCGGGCGCCTCGCTCGCCGCTTCGTCCACAGCGACATCCACCTCCGCAGCGTCGGTGTCTGCCTCGACCTCCACCTCGACCTCAATCTCAACCTCCGTCTCCTCCTCGTCCATCCCCGTCCTCCTTGCCGCGACGGCCCCGGCTGCGTCCGACCTTGACGACTCGTTCGGCAGCTTCGACGGCGATGCCGATGCGGATGTCAACCCGGGCAGACGACTCAGTCACAGGCATGCGGACTATGCCTCCGGCAACCTACGTGACGCCAGCGTCGGTGCAGACAAGTCCGCCCGCTCCCTCGCCGCACCCTCTCCCTCAACAGCACGCACAGGCACCCTCCGCACGTCCACACGTAGCCTGCGCATCGGCAGATCTGCCTCCGCCATGCGCGCGCCCGCTGCCGCGTCAACCCCTCACTTCGGCGCCGGCGCCGTGACAACCCCCGCCCGACCACCCTCGCAGCAGCAGACGGCAATCCCAACAGGATTAGGCGCAACCAGGAGAGCCGTCTCGCGCGCCCAGTCAGCAACCCGCCCACGCGTGCGGCGGCAGTCGCAGCCCGCTGAGTCGCTGGGCAGCATGCATACGCAACTACAGTCGCGGAGTGTGGGTGCCGCTGCCATGACCGCGATGTCGCCCTCGGCCACGCTCACGCCAACGTCGCTGGTCACGCCCACCAGCGTCAGTCCCAGTCCCAGAGGTGACAGCTCCAGCACAATCACAGCAGCCTCCATGACGCGCGGTTCGCTACGGGGTCGGGGTGGTGGCAACAGTGGTGGGCGTGCAGATGGAACGGCGCTGCCTTTGCGCGAGCGCCGCTCAGCCTCGAAGATCCACGTGCGCAACATCTTCAGTGAGGGGTGCGGCAGCACAAGCACCAATGATGACGACGACCGCGGTTATGACCCGGCGTATGCGGATTCTCACCAACCGCCAGCAGACAGACGACGTTCAATCACCAGGCTGCCCTCTGCCGGATCAACAGCAGTAGAACACACCCCCACCTACACCACCATCACCACCGTCAATCATATCACCAGTGACAAAGACGCCAGCAAGACATTGCGGGTCAACACTCGGACCAGAGACCCGTCGAGGCTGTCACGGGCAGCGAGGAACGGCGAGATGACAGCGCCGCCGCTCAGCCCGCTGCGGTCGGGCCTGATGATGCGCTTTTCGCGACAATCAGTGCACGCCCCCGCCTCTGCCTCTGCCTCTGCCTCTGCCTCTTCCCCGCGCCGGACCCAGGCCGTCAGGCAGCGTGACAGGTCGCTTGCTCGTGCGTCGCCCTCGTCTGCCGCCTCCGCGTCGGCGGTCAAGCATCAGAGCCAGGGCGAGTCACGCTCGGCGTCGTCGCTGGCGACAGTCCCGCCCTCCACGTCTGGCAGCAGTAGCAGATCGGCGACGCCAGCGACAAGGTCTGCGGCGACACCGCTAAGGAAGAGTTTTGGCCACCCAAACCTCTCTATCTCGCCACCCCTGCCCAGTACAGTGCACACGCAGGTGCAGGCGTACGCGCACGCGCCCGCACATGCAGCGTCAGCACGGCAGTCTCCTCCTACTCGCAGACAGTCGCGGGTCATCAGGCCAAGCCCGAGCGGCGTCACATCAGGAGTGCATGCGGCGCTCGCAGCGCTCGATCAGGCGTATCAATTCAGCACTGCCGTCGCCCCTGATACTGATGACGCTATCCTAGGCGAACGGACTGCGCACTCGCGAGCGTCGAGGGCGGTAAATCTGGCGTCTGCTGCCGCCTCTGCCTCCGAGGATTACGCGGACGTCCGAAGCCCTTTGCGCAACGACCACTACCTCTACCGGTGGGTCAACAACGAGACCACAACGTCTCTGCAGGCCCCGCGCTCGCGCTCGCACTCGCGATCACGAACGCGCTCGGAGCGGCCGCGCGCGGCGCCCTCGCTCATCGCCAGCGCCAGGCCCGTCGCCAGTGCGCCGCAAGTGGTGAAGGGCATGATCTTTGATCCGCAGCGCATGTGCTGGGTGAAACTGCCGACGAGCCGGCTCTCTGACTCGTACGCCAGGCGAGATGGGCTCGGCTACGCCAATGGCACCGGCGGGGCCCAGGAGGGTGGCGGCGGCGAGGGTGAAGATGAGGACGAGGACGACGACCCGTTCCGTGACCTTCCTGATTTAGAAGATAAGCCTTCGCGCGGGCGGTGCGAATCCAGCAACACGAACCGTGCGGCTGACGATGGGCAGATGGGGAGCAGCGCCGTGGCTATCGGATCTTCGTCCCTCGTGCGCACGCTCAGCAGTAATCACGACCGCGACGAAGACAGACTACACGGCCTTCATCACGAATACAAGCAGAAACGTGACGACGACGAGAACTATAACGATGATAATGATGACGACGACGACGAGCACACCTCCGACGACGACTCTGACGACTGGTCGAACGCCATTCCGGAGGAGTTCGACGTCGGGCCCGAGTTCATCCGGCGCCAGCGCTTGGAGGAGGAGAAATGGCGGCGCAAGGTGCGCAAGTGGGTTGGCGAAGAGCGCATCGCGGACATGGCGGCCACGGGACCGGACTCGTGGCGCTGGGCCGTCCGCAGCGTCGTTGCTGTTCCGGACCTTGCCCCGGCGGACGCGGGGCAACAGGATGCTGACCAGATGGCGACGCAGAGACTGGCCAGGCCGCAGTCTGGCGCGGGTACGGCCGTCACGGCGATAGCTGGGCCAATGTGAATATGCCTCAGATGTTGCCGTCACATCTGCAGCCAGCCAGAGGTACCTGGCAGCGCGTTGCGACAAGCGTCCTCGCCATGCTATGCCCTTAGATCCGCTCCACCCATGCAATCTGATGGCCAGGCTTAGTGCTCGCATGCCCACCTATGCCGCCATCTCCCGCCACATCTATGCAGTAATGCCACCACTCTAGGCATCACCGTAGGACCCTCCATATGCGCCGCCATCCACCGTAGGGCCAACAATGATCAACCGCCATGACTCACATCGCATGGCCATCGCACCGCCAGCCTCGCTAGCCCGCTCGACTGAGCAGACGCTCCCCACCCGTGATGGCAGAGTGGGCCTTTCCGTCTCTCTGGCAGGGCGCCGTCGGAGTCACCGGTCGACCAGGCGAGATCGCCGCCATGTCTGCACTGTGACCAGCGGGATCTGCTCATGAGTAGGCCGGCAGTCTCAGCCACCGTCTCTCGAGAGAAGACGCAGAGAGGCCATTCGGGCACCCTGCTCCTAAAGCTCGCCACGCCCGTATCCGCCATGACGCCCTCGTACTCGCACCAACGCATCGAAGGCCGCCCCGCGACGCTGGCCTGCCGGGCCGACCTGCCTCTTGCGCAGACCGCGGACGTCGCTCCCCCGATCCACACGTCGACGACCTTCGCGTATGCCAGCGATCCGGACGCTCTGCTGCCCTGCGCAGACCAGGTAGGTGGCTGAGAAGGGCCTGAGGGTCAGGGGGTGACTCAGGGGCTGCAGTCACGATCCAGGACGGTGCGATTGGCTAACCGCGTCGCGTAGCCGAGCGAGCTACCACCGCCGGGCGAATATGTCTACTCGAGGCTCTCGGCGCCCAATACGACGCGGCTGGAAGCCGTGCTGACGGCGTTGATCGGCGCGCCGTCGCTCGTCTTCTCGTCCGGCCTGTCTGCCGCGCACGCCGCGCTGGTGTGCCTCAACCCGAAGCGCATCGCCATCGGCAACGGCTACCACGGCGTGCACGGCGTGGTCGACATCATGACACGCCTGACCGGCCTGCAGCAGCTCAAGCTGGACTGCCCGGACGAGGCGCTGGGCGCGGGAGACGTGGTCTGGCTCGAGACGCCGGTCAACCCGGACGGCACGTCCTTCAACATCAGGGCGTTCGCCGACAAGGCACACGCCCGCGGCGCGTACCTGGTCGTCGACAGCACGTTCGCGCCGCCGGGCCTGCAGGACCCGTTCGCGTTCGGCGCCGACATCGTCATGCACTCCGGCACGAAGTACATCGGAGGGCACAGCGATATGCTGTGCGGCGTGCTTGCAACGCGCAATGACAAGTGGCTGCACACCCTGGCGGAGGACCGGCTGCTTCTAGGCGCGGTCATGGGCAGTCTGGAAGGGTGGCTTGGGCTGCGCAGTCTGCGGACGCTCGAGATCAGGGTGGCCCGGCTGTCGCAGAACGCAGGGCGGCTGGTGGCCTGGCTGGACTCGGCGCTGCGCAGTACGGATGAAGCAAGTGAGGATGACAGGGCGGTGCAGGCCGTCGTGCAGACAGTCACGCACTCCTCCCTCCAGACAGACGACATGGAGTGGCTGGCGAAGCAGATGCCGAACGGCTTCGGGCCCGTCTTCTCGATCGTCACTCGGACTGAGACGATGGCGCGTCGCCTGCCGTCGAAGCTCAGCCTGTTCAGCCACGCGACGAGTCTAGGCGGCGTCGAGTCGCTGATCGAGTGGCGGGCCATGTCCGACGACACGGTCGACCGGCGACTCCTGCGTCTAAGCATTGGACTGGAGGACTGGGAGGACCTCAAGGCCGACCTGCTGAAAGGGTTCAAGGCCCTTGCGGCGGAGGCTGGTTCTGAGGAGTAGAACATATGGCGCAACACCGCACCGGGCCAGACGGCCGCTGCAGTCATCCATTACACCCTTACGTACTATGCACTGCACCGCGATCTACAAGACCACTCAACTCCAGCTCCGCACCCTGGACTCATGCTGTACATACACTATGCAATGGAGCTCGCCTTGCCCCCTGAATCCCGCCTGAACATCGCTCAATCGCGCGGTGACGTCGACTGCGGGAAACGTCATCTGCCGGCAAAGCACAGCTCAACTCAGCTCAACTCAGCCCCAACGGCTCGTCGGGGCTGCAGACACGCAGTCTACTCTGGTCGCGCGGCATCTTGAACAGCTTCAGCAGGGACGGCAGACACCACGGCTACTAGTGCAGTGCGCCATCTCTGCAGCGACACCAGCATGGCCGCCGTCGACGCGCAGACCGGCAAAGACCCCCGGGTCGACGACTATCTTAATGACAGGATCCAGACCGCCGATGACCTGGGAAACCTGGACGACCTCCTGCAGGCGCTACAGGAGCAGCATGAGCTGCAGAAGCGGCAGGTGAGTGCCGGCCGTTCGCGTCGCAGTCACTTGAGTCAGTTACTGACCAGAATGTAGCTATGCGAGGCCGAAGAGGCCCTGGCCCAGGCGTCGAAGACGTCGCTCGACCACAGTGACCGGCTGAGAAGGGTGATCGAGGCATTCGACGTGCAGCAGGCGGAGATTGACCAGAGACTCGCGACCACGATGGCCTCGCATGGTGTGAACGAGGCGGTGCGGAAGGCCCAGTCGCTCATGGACCGCGTTCGGACATACGAAGTCGCGCAAGGCTACCTAGGGACACTAGCGGAAGTCGAGGAATTGCGGTTGGTGACATTCCAATTGGCAATCGGCGGTGTCAGTACTCAAATGTTGACTGTGCGGGACAGGTCGACCGCGATGAAGCATCTAGAAGAGCGGCCTCTTCAGGCCCTACCCCCCTTCCTGCGACTGCAAGAGATTCACGCCAGCCTTCAGTCCGCGCAGCACGCAGCTGAAGGCGCAGCGCCGCATATGGTCGACAGCGTCCAAGCCACGACGACGATGCTGCGCGAATCATTGGAGCGACAGTTCGAAGGAGACCTACGCGAAGCACTGTCGGAGATGAACTGGCCGGGCGCCAAGTTGACATTCTCCGACGACATCATGGCCAAGTGGGCTCAGGCGTTCCGGTCGTTGCTGCGTCTGCAAGAATCGTGCGTGATGCGAGCGTCTGAAGTCATTCAGGATCGACGTTACTGACTCGTCGAGGTAGGGAGCTCGCGCAGGCGTCACCCGCTGGACTGGACGAAGCAGCCGCCTCGTCTTGGAGGCCGCCAGCATTGCTTCCCCTGAAGATGATGGTGCAGCCGATGGAACTGCGATTCAAGTACCACTTCTCTGGTGACAGGCCGACAAACAGGCTTGACAAGGTATGCACAACTCATCGCGTGCATGATTGAATGTAGTTACTGACCGAGAGAAGCCCGAGTTCTTCCTGTCTCACATACTAGACCTCCTCAGCTGTCACCGCGGACTTTTGGAACTCCATGTCCAGCCAATCCTGGACCAGCGCGCCGGCAAGGCTTCCGCTGCAGTCTCGTGGGCATATACCGATGCAGTCTCGGCATTCATCACAGCACTCTTGCCGATGCTCTCTGAGAAGCTAGCATCGACCGTGCCACTCATCGCCGATCACCCGCAGCTCATGAGCCACTTCATGCACGAGCTGCTCCGATTCGACGCCGACATACGTGACACTTGGAATTACATCCCGAACCCCTGCACAGGCGAGTCCTGGAAAGGCATGGCCTGGGAAGTTTTGGTGCAGCAGGCTTGGTTCGCGCGATGGCTTGAGATTGAGAGAAACTTTGCTGTATCACGTTACCAAGAGATTATCGACAGTCCGGATGCCGGCGAGCTGGACTATGACAGTGTTGAGCAGGCGGCTAGCAAGCCTACAAAAGCCGCGATCCGTGTCAACGACCTACTGGAGACGGTTACAGAACGCTACAAGCCCCTGGTGTCGTTCACCCAGCGGCTGCGCTTCCTTATTGACATTCAGATCTCGATCTTCGACAGGTACCACATACGACTGCGCGAGGGGCTCGAGGCATACCTCGCTCTGACGTCCACCATCGGAAGGACGGTTCAGGGGTCAGCGACCAGTAGCGTCCAAGGTGTGGCCGGACTTGAAAGGCTGTGCAGGATTCATGATAGCGCCGAGTACCTCCAGAACAAGATGCAGGACTGGAGCGATCAGATCTTCTTCCTTGAGCTATTGGCTGAGCTGCAGAGACGCGTACGCGCCAACGGCCGACCCGACAGGCCGCTTGCAGGTCAGTTGACCGTCTCCGAGGTTGCAGAACGGACCTCGGCTGCGGTCAGCAGCGAGGCTGACGTCCAGGGCGCTCTCTTCGATGAGACTGCATCGGCCTACGGCAAGCTCCGCGCGTCGTCCCTTGATATTATTCAGAAAGCGGTCATTGAGGACGTACTCAGCAGCCTGAAGCCCTACGTCAAAGCAGCAACCTGGACTATGGCAGAGTTGCCAACGCTCGACGGCCCAGCGGGTGTGCTCACTCCGACTGACGAGCTTTCCGACGCTCTGCGGACAGTAACGGCTGAGCTCAGGTTCTTGACCGGCGCACTGGCGCTCACTCCCCTCATGAGCGTGGTGCGGCAGCTCACCAAATCATTGGAGGCCTACCTGTGGGATCATGTCTTGATGCACCGCACGTTCACTTGCGCCGGCGGGGCTCAGTTTGCCTTTGATGTCGAGACGCTGTGCAACGCCATCGACAGCATCGTGGCAACACGAGTGGCCACACCTGCGCAGTCCTACGCGCTGATGCACCGGTTAGCGGACGCCTTGCTGCTCCTGTGCTTGCCCACAGACTTGCCTACCGAGGAGCAACCGGACGCCAGCAGATGCTTGTCTTTCCACGAGGTCGAGAGACGGATCTTCGCGAGCAACGAGAGCGCCAGGACAGTGATGAAGTTGGTAGGTCTCCAATACCTGTCTGAAGCAGAAGCACGGCACGTGCTAGAACGCCGGTGGGAAATGCAATCATGACTCCGAGGTTCAACTATTTGGTTATGAGGGATCTGTCCTAGTCACCACAACCATGACAGGAGGCGATGGGACCAGCGCAGACGCTGCGTGTCATGCGCTATCTCAGCCTAGTCGAGTAATCCGACCTTCAACTCGCGGCGAGATAGGCACAGTCCAGGTCGGCAACTCCTCGTCGTCCACGTCGTCAGCTAGCGTCACACGGCTCAAATCGATGTCGGCGCGCTTAATCCATCGCCTGACATACTTCCTCGCCAGCATTTCGCGCAGATGCGCATCCACGAGATCCTTCGCATTATGAGTGACATAGTTGCCGTGCACGACCGCCTGCTCGCGGTCATCCTCTCCCTCAGACTCGGAATCCATGTGCTGCGGCAACTCGACATGCGAGCGGGACTCGTACCGAAAATGCCGCTTCCTCCGCTTGGTGCTAGGACCCTTTTGAAGCCGCGGCCGTGGCGCACGCGTGCTACCCTGCCGTTGCAAGTGGTCGTTGATAGACCTCCATTTCTTCGTCATCATTGACGTCAACTTGTCCCAGGCACCGACCACCTTCGCACTCAGAAAGTATTGCCGGAGGATAGTGCTGATGAGCAGTCCTTCCTCCTCCGAGACAATCTCCTCAGCCTGCCCACCCTCGGACTTGACGAGCAGCGAGTCGAACCCGTCCTTGCCACGCCCCATATACCCACGAGTGACGAGTCGATATACGCGGTCGTCTTCGATGTCTTGCCCGCCAATCTTGGCATCGACAACGCGGTGGCCTGTAGGCAGCCGAAGATCGTACGAGAAGGTGATGTTGGACACTTGCGGAAAGCGTCCTTCCAGTGCCGGCAAGTTGCTCACGCCATTCTCCAATGCTCCCCTGATGGCCTTGCCGGTCACCCTTACCACAATCGTGCCATCCTCAAAAGGGAAGCAGTTCAGGATGTCCTTGACACGCAATGTGCCGGGAGCATATACCTGATCACCGCGTATTGTGCCTGACGCGATGATGCAGCAGTCACCATCGTAGTAATCCCGCATGACGTCCGTGACAAAGTTACCGTAATTGGACTCAACCTGCCGGACCGTGCTGAACCGCGCGTCGAGCGGAACGGCCGTATATCCTATGGGCTTCTCCAACTTGGCTTGCATACTCTTGCCCAACTCGTCGACTAGAGCTTTAGCCGCTGGTTGCTCAGGGATGGCTCTGACGACGTCTCGTCGGATTACCCTAAAATCCCAGCCATCCCCGGCTTGCTTGCGCCAGGCCTCGATGTAGCTCAGCTGGCAAAAGTCCGTGCCCGACCGTAGCACGTGCGTCCTGTTGATGACAGCATGGCTGTAGAAATGGTCGTGTCCGCCAAGGATGATGTCAATCAACCCTGGGGTTGTCTCTTCAGCAAGCCTCTTGTCGTTCGGCTCACGCTGATGAGTCACAGCGACAACGATGTCAGCACCTTGCTCTCGCAATTGAGGCGCAAGGGATTCCGCCGTCTCAACAACATCAAGGAATTCAATATTTGGTGGTAGAATGTTGACCGTCTCGAGCCTGTGACAAGAACCCAGCTTCAGCATACGGGTGATCGCACTGCATCAAGCGCCCCGGGGATCTGATGATCCCTTACCATTCCTTCTCAATGAGTCCCACGACACCGACCTTGAGCCCATTGGACGCTGTCAATAGGCAGGTCTTCTGTAGGCCACACATTGGCACGTCTGGTCCAAGGTCATGATCGATGACGTTTGCTAGCAGCCATGGGAAGTCACACTGCTCTCTCAGGTGGTTGAATTGGGCTATGCCGAAATCGATGTCATGGTTCTAGATGCATAACGCTGTAAGCTGAGCACTGTCTTCCAGGCCGGTAGAAGCCACTGCCGCTGATCAGCTGCTTGCTGTGAGACTGCACGTACTCCAAGACAAGCAACATTCGTGCCAATCAGGTTCACAAACGGCACCATGTGCCTGCCTTTTGTCACGGAGCTCTCAATACTTGGATTAAAGACGTCTCCCGAGAAGAACGTCAAGACTCCAGGCTGCTCCTCGTAGATGGGGTCATTTCGGTAATGGTCGACTAATGTCTGAAAACGGGCGACGCCGCCGACAGGCTCAGCTGATCGTGGCCTATAGAGCCAATCGTCAGCCACCTGGATGATCGGAAAGCAAGCGCAGCCGAGAACGACGGAGGGTCAACGGACTCGACGTGGTAGACATCGTTATAGTGTAGTAATCGTAGCTCTGGTGGTGCCGCCTGCTCTACATCAACGATCACTGTTGCTGTTGCGACTGGCGACGACATCGTCTTTGAGGCAGGCAACTCCTCGTGTGAGCTCCAGCTTCTGCTTCGCGTGGCGGCGGAATGCTTGGTTGAATCCACAGAGTACCTAGCAGCTCCTTCTTATGCTTTGCAGACCCGCGATTGACCCTGTATGATCCGTGGTTGCCTTAGCCGAGACAAGCTCCCTTAGCGCCCATGGCAGAGCTGCAGCTCCGACCAATGCGGGGTTGCAGCTGGCAGTTGGCGATCGCGGCGACTGGCAAGCCCGCTGCTGCCATGTTAAGCAGGCCTGCGCTCCGCTGGCGAGGGCTTAGCCATGAGCGGCCGTACACGATGGAGACATTCATCAGTTGCTGCGCCTCGAAGCATACTGATTACGTGTGCTCACGACTTGAAGCACTGTATTGTCAACCGACTCGAGTTGGACTCCATGGCAGGGATTTCCAGGGGTACATGGAGCATAGGTCCTTGGCCTGTCTGCGGAGTGATGCGTAAGAGTGCGGCCGCGAGGGCCAAAGATTATATATTCAGAGCACCTGACATGAGTTCATATGCACAAGTCGGCGAGACCATCACCTTCTATAATGCCCAGACGAAGATCCATAGCGTGTGTGGGTGTCGTATGAGTACGGTGATGTGACCCAGCCTTGGTTGTTGGTCATGTCGACCGATTGCCGCGGCGAGCGTGTCCCGCCGTAGTGGTCACTGTTCTGCGGCCCTTGAGACGGTGGTGCAGCACCAGCTTCGGACTCCGCGACCTGCGAGAGCGGCCTTCCAGGATTGCCAACAACTTGAGATGCAGTTGACAGCCGGGACGGCACCAACTTGATGGACGGCGAAGTCAAGGTCGAGCGGGCTACGGAAGAGCCGTCAGTAGACGAGCCAGACGACGCGTGTTGATCCCCATTGAGGCTTGCCTGCTGCCAAGCAGGCCGGGAGGCCGTCTCATGCGTCACGGCGATTGCCGCCGGTAGCGTTGGGCCAGAACCTCGTTGCAGGCTCTCCAATAGCGTGCCACCACTAGGTGTCCGCTTCGAGCTGCGCCGTGGTATTGTCGGTGCGTTGCTGAGCTCTGAGTCCTGTCGCGATAGAGGTGTTTGAGAGGAGCGATGGACTGCATTGCTTGGCTGCGCAGGCAATGGCGGCAATGGTACTGAGGGTGGTGGCGACATCACCGTAGACGACCTGATTGGACTTCGACTCTTGCCGCTGGTCACTGAATTCCAGCGGCTCGGCATGTCGATAGAGCCCACCTGTTCGACGTTTGGAAGGACGGGCACCGGACTTCGCGAGGGCCGGTCATCCTCAATGGTGTTGTAAGTAGTGTCATTCAGTGACAGGTCGGCGAGCAATGGCGGCTTGATGTCGTAGGGATCTGTCGCAACCCCGATATCCTCATCGGCTTCATGCAATGTTGATCCCCGTGGTGCAGCAGCCCCTGCAGCCGATGTCTGCCGGGTTGGTCTTGAACGAACAGAGCCTGCTTCGCTTCTTGAGAAGTCCCGCTGCAGCATCTGTTTGTTGGTACCCATGGGCTCATCGTGGTATGGCTCTGGGAACAAATTGGTCGTATCCAGGCTATACGGCGAGGGAGGCACTTCCTGCTTGCTAGCCTCAGCAGCAATCGGCGCACCATGACCATCATGCACAGACCGGATTGCATCGTCATCATCGTCGCCGGCCTCCTGTGGACTTCGCGACCTTGTGCTCATGTTGTATGCTTCCCCTTTCCCGTCATCCGGGAGTTCTCCGTCTTCCATGTCTAGCGCCCGATGACTTCTCACCACCTCAAAGCCCTTCCCCTGCTCTTTCGTCTTCCCTGCGCCGAACAACCCCTTGAACCAGCCAACCACACCCCCGTTGTCTGTCGGGATCGGATTGTGTGGACCAGTTCTTGGTATCCTTGGCGCCCCTGGTGAAAAGGCTGGTTCCCGCGCTTGATAGTACATGTCCGCCTCCCGAGTAGCGTAGTCCTTGCGCGCTGCGCGCGAGTTGCGGCCCGACAAGACACCACTTCCCGCGACTGCGTCGAGTGCTCCGTCGTCGGTGTATGTGGTCAATCTATCTGGATCGTCTCGCGCGGCAGCTTGGTAACCTGAAGTGCTGACACGGTATAAATCCGGATCGGAAGAGAAGGCATCGCCCCCTGTGTTCTCAAACACTGGAGCGCCATCGTTTCCTCCCTTCTTTCGGACCCAAGACCGCAGCGGCCCTGCTCTCGGAGGGCGGTAGAAAGGCCCGCCATGCTCGTCGCGGGCACGCAACGCTGCGAGGCCCATTGCCCGTTGTGCAGGTTGCATTGAGGCCGCCGGGGCCGCCAGCGTTGCTGCAGTAGAACTAGCACCTGGCAAAATCCCTGAACCTGTGGAAGGCGTCAACGCCGCGCCAGGTCCGAGGGAGTTGGTCCTGCTGCGGCTAGTGTTAGGATCATAGTCGCCGGGCACTCCAGGCAGCATCGGGTTGCTGCGGCTCAGGAGTAATGTCGATCCCGCTGAGAGGCTCCTTGAATGGCGAGTCGTTTCCTCCGGGTCGAACTGCCCTGACGGGCGAACCAGTACCTCGGCAGCTGAAGCAATGCTATGATGTGGTGCGTGCCCCGTCCGACGGGCTAGCTGGCGCATTCCGAGAACGTTGACAAGGCCACCGCGGGTCGGGTCAGCATCGTCGCCCCCTGCTCCACAAAGACGGAGGCCCACTTCCACGAGTGTTTGAATGGCGTTCAAGAAGAAGCCGAATATGAGGACTGCGCCGTGGAGACAGAGGTTGACATAGCCAATCCAGCCTCGGACGGCATAAGAAACGTTCAGTGCAGGAATAAAGGCGATGCTCAAAATGATGGTGACGAGGCGGATGAATGCAAATGCTGAGTGATAGACGTTCATGTGGGTCGCGTGGGCGTAGGGGCGGAAAGCCAGTATGATGATGACCATGGCAACCTCGCAGACGGCGAGGAGGACCAACTGCGCGATGCCCGAGGATTGTATAGCTCCGATGGCGATGCCCCTGACGAAGGTGAGGGTTATGGTGAAACAGGTGAAAAAGGACGCCGACTCATCCGCATATGTGTTGTACAGAGGTCCGAAGTATAGTACCGTTGGTAGGTCGTCGAAGAGATAAGACTGCGGTCGCGTGCGAGCGATCAAAAACATGATGTAGCCAGTACCTCCTATCAAGACAATAAGGAGGATGGCAGCGAAGGCGACGGCGACGGTCGTGCTGTGACGCGCTTTCACGAGCTGAAATAGCGACAGCGCAATTGCCGGCAATAGAAAGAAGTTGAGAATAATGCGCAGGATGTTGCCGACCGTGAAGGGAAGGTTGAGGAAGCGCATGTCGTGATCTCGATTGCCGGTTGCATACTGCGCCAACCACCGCAATGCGACGAATAGTTGGCTGATCACTATGGCCACTCCGATCAACACGAGCAACCAGATGATGAAGCCAGTCCAAATGCCAGAGCCTGACTCGAGGCCGACGTATTGAGCCATGCGGTCCAGACCGAACGGCGTCTCCACGTGGCTGACATTGTAGACGCCATCGGCAATGGCAGGCCTGTGCGATGGATGGTCCACGAAGGATTGATTGAAGAGTAGCATTGACCAGCTTCCCTGACTGGCAGCTGGCTGATAGAAACCTGGATACTTCAACGACAGGCTGCCTGCTAGGACCACGAATTGTATGTACTGGAGGCAGTCGCTGAACGACGGCGTGATCAGCCGGATGAGGTCTTCGTCGCGACCGTAGTTTGACGTGAAGTGGTACGGATCGGAGCTTCCCCATGGCGACACAGTAGCTGCGAACAGGTTGGCTAGAGCGACTAGAATGAGCACCATGACCGGAGTCCAAGTGAGAGCTCTGGTGATCTTCGGCCCCAGTTCAGGGGTGACGCTCGCAACGACGCATGACAGGGCGCTGTGTGAGGCATCACCAGAGACGACGCGAAAGTGCGGGTTGACTGATGTGAAGGCGTATGATGACCCTAAGCGATAAGAAGCAGAAAATGCAGGCAGGATCGATGGGTCGGTACTAGAATGAGCAGGCCGAGTCAGCTTGTGCCATGAGCTGCTTGCGCAAGGGGCCAGTCCGAGTCACCGGTGTCACTCACTCGTTGGCGTCGAAGACAGGTGCGATCGGGCATGACCCATGCACCAATGCGTCGCAGAAGGGCACTGGCCTGGCGGTGTTGAGTGTATACTCCATCATCTTCCAACGTGTGAACATAGTCGTGTAGTTGCCGTCCACACCCACAATCTTCCCCCGCGTCTGCTTCTCATCGCTCCAGGCTGGGTCGCCCGGTGGCGGCAGCGTGTCGCCATCCTTCGGGTCGACGCTGATGCCGGAGACATTGCCGTAGACCGTGATGTTGAGTAAGCGATCCGGCGCATCTCCTATCGAAGACCAGACGAAGCGGGGTGTGAATTGCAGCCTGCGGGGCTCAGAGTTGACGATAGTCTGCGGCAAACAATCGTCGAACGGAACGAAGCCAGCTGATGTTGCTGGCGCGAAGAGGATCTGGGCCAGCAGGAGTGATGTGATGCAAGCGAGTGCTGGATACGAGAACGCGGGGCGATAATGGCGGCGTAGAGCCTCATGGCGCGAGCATGCCAAAGCGAACGAGGACGGTTGCCACGACGTGGGGTTTGGGCCGGTCGACTGCATGGCTCTCGCGCACCGCTGCTTTTCTTCTGCCGTTGGAGTGAAGCCCCCAAGAAGAGGAGCCAGCGGTCGCGATCGCAGACACCGAGCTAGCTCTGAACGAAGGACCAGTGGCGAGGGCGATTGACAGATGGTGCGTGCTGCGAATGCTCTTCACAGTCGTGCGCTAGCAGCAGAGCATGGTCTGTGTTGGGGTTGTAGCAGCAGAGGTGCAACCGCCTGGCGCTGCGCACTGCACCGCGAGCGAGCTGCGCCCGCAGCACCTTGTCACTTGTTCCGCCTTGAGACGCTGGTGCAGTCAGTCTTGACGGCTGTGCTGCAGAGTATCGGGCGTTTCCTTCGATCCGTGCACGCTTTGCTATGAGACCCTGAAGCCGCGCCCACCCTGCTATTTTTATACGTCAAGCTAGCGGAGCTCGAACTCGTTGTAGCAGCAGGCAGGAGCAGCGAACGGTTGTGGGAGGGAGGTATCGTGTCGATGGCGAGCGCGTGGTTTGTGATGCTGGCTGGCGGAGGAAAAGGAGTAGTGGAATGGGAAGAGAGTCGTCGCGCTGTGGTTATGAAGGCGTCGGACAGATCGACCTGGTCGCAGGCGCTGACTGAGAAAATGTCCGAAGCTTGGCTTTGTACGACGAGGTGTGATGTGATGGTATGTATTGACGGTCAGGCCAAGGCCAGCTGCTTGTCGACAGGCGGAGTGGACGGCTTTCCCGCGCCAGCAACGCGAAGGGCAGTGCCTGCGAGACCTGCAGCTTCGATTATGGTATGGCCTGACTCAGCAGCGTGGATTTGCAGTAAGGGACCGATGATGGAGGTGACGCCGGGGGAGGGGATGCTCTGAGCTGCTGCGGACGCACGATTCGAGGAGCGTGGAGAGGGTTGTTCGTGTAGTAGCAAGATGGGCTTGACAGCGATGGCGACGCCCGGCTGAGGAGCGTGCGAGCCAGCTCGAGATGCGACCGAGCGAGCGAGCGATCAATCGGAGTGTGCTGCGTCGACAGAACAGAACCAGGCAGAACGTCTCAGGCTATCCAGTCCTGGTGCTTGCAACCCAGGGCGCTGGTCCGGGAGGATACGAAGTACTGCTTGCTTGATGGTTGTCAGAGACCTTGCTGCACTGCTGGCGCCCTAGCGCCCCCCCTTCCAACCGGGCTCCTTCTCGCGGACTTTGCTCGCAGGCGAATTGGCCGATTCCGCAAGTTGTGTCCAGATGGTGTGCGGTCTTGCGAATATGGCCGCATGAATGTGCGGAGACTGCACTGTAGCATAGCTCAGCGGCGTGAGGCGAGGAGGTGCGAACGATGGAGGGGCTGCCGGCGACCAGCAAAGCAAGCTGTCAATCCATGCTCCCGCGAACCTGGCCGGGTTGCGGTTGCGCGCTCTCGTCTCAACCCTTGCAGAGCAGGCGGACCACCACGCCCCCAAGCGCCGAGCACCGCCTAGCACCTCCAGAGGTCCGCTGGGGCCAATTGGTTTCGTCTCCGTTCCGGCGTGGGACATCCAGCTCCACCCACCTCCCAGTCCCATCAGCACACCCGTTGGCCGAAGACCCGGGCCTAGCGTCTCGTCTTGATCCACCCCGACCCAGATCCTTGCTCGCAGACTGCCTGCCCTGCGCTCTCTCCTCTCCTCGCGCCCACAACCTCCCCCATAATTAGACACACGCGCGGCATCCTCCAGAATTGTAATCACGGCGCCATGCCTCTGACCGTGAGCGGGAGGGCAGAAGCCCGGTGTGCAGAGGAGCAGCATGAACGGCCCTGTCCGATGAGTACAGCTGTGAGATGCCCCAGGTGCAGCATCTCAGCGGCCGTCCAGGCCTGCTAGGACACGTCAACGGCAGCTAGCACGTGCGGCGGCACCGGCTGCAGTGACAGGCTGTGTCTGTCTGGTGTGCCTGCCTGACCTGCCTGAGCTGCCTGCCTGCCGGCCTGTCACGTCCGCCCCCATGTTTGGCACGCGGGAGTTTAGACTTGGGACGTCAAAGTCCGTGAGCGACGGCACTTGGCGGGCGGGTGGGTTGCATGGTCCCCGCTGCGTGTGTTTCAGCCCTGGGGGTGCAGCGCGCTTTGATTCAGAGAGAAACATCCATCCTGGCATGGGCCAAGCTGCCCAGTCACCGCGCATGAGGCTGCCAGGCCAAGGCGGGTGCAAGACAGTTGGCGTAGCCACGACTGCCATGGCGGAGGTCGTCCACTCGTGGGATCAGCAGCACCCTCCTAGCCCGTGGCATTGAGCGCTCGTACCGTGCTCTGAATCTGTGCGATTTCCTGCCGGTGCAGTCGGTCGATGACAGCGCCTCAAGGATCATACCACTGCATCTCAGGCCAACACCTGGCCACTTGCAGTCCGCAGTCGATGGCCCTCGCGGCTCGGCCCAGTCTGCCCGAGCCATGTTCAGTTCATAGCCGGCCTGCCAGGCGTAGACCAAGCGCAGCAGCACGCCCCGCGCGAGGCATAGCACGCGAGACAGCCGGGTGCGCGCCTTCTCCCATCCACAGACAGGGTGTCGCCCTGATGTCGCCGTCTCGATGCGCTCTGTTGGCGTGGTGTCGCGTCCTCACGCTGAATTGCGCCGTGAGTGGCACTGCTGCTGCTGCTTACAGTAACACCGGGCTTGGCAGGCGGTGCACCTTCAACGTCGCGCCATCAAGTCGGCAGCACCGACGCCGTCGTAGCCAGACACACTCAAGAGAGGGCGCAGTGGATGGTGCACGGCGAGACTTGCATGGTGACTTGTGACCTGGCCGGTCTGCTGGCAGAGCAAGTCTGTCGGTCGCAGCGGGAGGGTGCGATCGACTGCTGGGACGATCGAGCCGGCTCATGCGCTGCCATCGCTTCTGCACCACCACAGCGGCGTCGTCGAGCCGTTGGGCTGGCATACAGAGGTTACGATCGCATCTGCTGTGCATGCGCGCGCTGCTAGCCGTCTCGCCCGGTCGTGAGAAGAAGCACTGCTCTGTCGCTCTGGTGCACGGCTTACGCGCTGTCCATGACGCATTACGACAGGTTCAGTTGCCATTGATGTTCACCTGCTGCAGCATGGCAGCTCTGGCTCAAGATCTGACTTTCTAGTCGAGCACGCCCCCCCTGACAGCAGCATTGCCACTGAGTCGCCGGCAGGGTCAGCGAGCAAGTCCACCGCTGATGCCTGGCGCGTCACCTGCCAGTCGTCTGCTTCTGACGTGTGAGACCCCGACGACATCTCGCGGCATCGTGGAGTAGCCAGCGTCCGCGCCACTCCAGGTGTGCCAGGGACGACGCCTGCAGTCGCGAAGGGACGAGGGAGGGCAGCGGAGTTCCAGCGCTCGCGAAGGCCACCAGCCTTGCTCCTAGGTGCCTGTCAAAGCACACGCACGAGGGCGGGCTGAGGGCTGGCCGATGTACCTGGACACTGCTGTGCCTCTGCTGATCCTACACTACGAGTCGGAGCCTGTTAAGGTAGGATCGTTGTCAAGCCACGGACACGCGGTTGCACTCTCGGCTCGGAGGATGCTCATGCAGCAGCTGCAGCATTTCGCATCTCGCAGTGCTGGTGCACCCGGCTGCTCAGCTCCGCGAGACGGCGGCTCGCGTCGGTTGGGTCCAGACCCTTTTCCACACACACTTGCCGGAAGCGAGCAGCTCCTCAGCACTACTACTCCTGCCCGGGACTTCTGGCACTTGACCACGTACAAGCTAGGATTGCCGCACCGCAATGCGCCTCGCCGCTCTCGCTCATCATTGAACATCATCCTAGGCCCGGACCAGCCGTGTTTGTGTGCGCGTGCGCGGGCCTCGCTTCCTCCTGCCCCAATGCCATCCTCGCGCACACGGAGTGGCCAGCAGGCGGCTGCGTCGTCCTCCAGCAGCGACCCCTCGCCACACCCGGACGTTCCTCCGGAACCGAGTGGGGACGGCCACGCGCTGCCAACGCAGCCTCTGATCGACCTCAGCCTCGACAGTCCACCGCAGGGCCCGGCTGTGCAGACTGCGACTGCCACTGCGACTGCGGCTGCGACTGCTGGTGTCGGCCTGTGCCGCGCAGCGCCGCCGGGTGCTGCTGCTGCTGCTGCTGCTGCTGCTGCGTCACGGCAAGCCAGTGTTCCGACCTCGACCACGGCCACGGCCACGATCACGACGACTGCCGGCACTATTACCAACACCAGCACCCACACCCATACCGACACCGACACCGCCTCGCGTCCCGCCCCTGCTGCTGCCTCTCTGCAGCTGCCGGCCCTCCCCTCGCTCCCCGAGCCAGACCAGCGAAACACCAGCGTCACACACCTCCAACTTCACCCGCCAGCTCCCGCTGCCCGCATTTC
>JAGYHY010000065.1:0-19228 GCA_024244165.1 Ascosphaera acerosa | reverse complement strand
CTACTCGACCAACCGCGGCGCGGACTGGACGCTGCTCAGCAGGTCGTCGCGGCGGCGGCGGCGAGGTTGTCCTACCGGCAGCAATGGCGACGACAATGCCGGTGACGGTGACGGTGACGGTGACGGCGATCACAGCCGTGGGCGGAGATTGACCTCTCCGGTGGTGGTGATGGTGATGGTGATGTTGGAACTGATGGTGGTTATGCTGGCGTCATCTGCAAGCACGGGCCGATGAGCGAATGAACGACGGCTCAGGCAGGGCGCTGGCTGGGCTTGCGATTGACCGAATGAGTGACTCGACCGGCGAAAAGGAGCGTGCCTGGTCGTAAGGAGAATGACTGGGGGCGAGCAATGAGTGCGACTGCGGGCGCGAGCGACGGCAATGGCCTCATCACATGCAGGCCAGCCTTATGGAGCGTTGCTGAAGACGAAGCGACAGCTCAACGAGTGCATGCAGGAGGGGAGGGCGACGAGGGGAGGAGAGAGGGAGGTGGAAAGGAGAGGACAAGGCAGGGCAGGGTAGCAGAGCGGAGAGGGGAGCGCGTGGCCAGAGCAAGGAAGGCGGCGCAGCGCAACGCAGCGAAGCGCAGGGCCGCGCAGGCCAGGGCAGGGTGAGGCAGGACAGGGTACAGCAGAGACGGGCCAGATGCACCTCGCATGCTCGACGACCAGGTGAGACAAGCGAGACAAGGCAGCCGGAAAAACGGGGATCACCGAAGGGCGCAAGCGGATGAAGGGCCGATTGGCCAATGGCATCGAGGGTGCTCAGGTCGAGGCAAGACAGCCAGACCAGGCAACGCGTGCGAAGAGCGCCGAGCAGCTGCGTGTGCCTCTGCTGTGACTACCAGTCACGACCTGGCGCTGCGGTGTCGACGCGGCCTAGCGAGACAGCCGCCCGAACGGCGTGCGAAGCGTCGGCAGGCAGGCCTAGCCCAGCCTGGTCAGTCCGCCGTGCTCTCAGGCGAGCAGCCACAAGGGGCGGCATGCGCAGCATAGCTGAAGGGGTGACTGGCGTGGATCCAGGGGGAGGAGAGGCGGCCCGAGGGAGCAGGAGAAGGGCAGCCGCAGCCACAACCTCTGGCCGCGACATGTCGCAGCAACTTCAGCCCGCTTGCGCGTAGCTGAGCGGTCGCAGTGCACCGATTGATGACGACCGCCCAGGTGCGCCGTCGCTGGCAGCAGCCATTACTGACGCGGACGGAGCAGCGGCATCACCATCATGATCGTGCAGCTGTCACCACCAGGGTCGTCTGAGTCGTCGTTGTAGTGGTAGTCGCAGTCATCATTGTTGTCGCTGTAGCGGAGAAGTGCGCATTGCTGCTGAGCTCGTCGCACCCGCAGAGACAACATCTCAGCTGCGCAGGCGGTTTGCTTATTCGGCGTCGCCAGAGCGGAGACGGCCCGGCGTAGAGCACAGGATAAGCAGCGGCGGTGGCTTGAGGGACGCGTCGGTCCCGTGACCGGCCACCAACAACACTGTGATCCTCAGGCTTGGTACCAGTGTTAACACTGATATCTCAGGTCTTCTGCAACATCCATTATGCCTGGACCACAAAGCACTGTGGCCATATGAGCAATGCTTGCACTGTATTTGTGGCTCACATCCATAGTACGTGTGGCACTGTATAAATTTTTAAATCTGAGCCTCATTCTTGAAGTTTGCAGTCATTGACCTAACCTCTGTAATCAGTCTGCTGCCACACCAGCGTCACATCTATCTGGCACGTCTTGGTCATTTATGTAATTATGCACAGTGCTTCATCAATTGAATTAAAATACATTGATGACACCTGCTTGTTGAAGCCGGCATTGATGTCCCGCATGCACGCTGGAGTGATAACGCAAGTGATGTACGTCGAGTTGACGTTTTTTGCTGCACTTTTGCGGTTCAAAGCACTTGGTGCAACAGAAGCCAAGAAAACTCATAGCATTCGCACTATGTATACGTAGAATAACTAAAGGTTCAATACTCTGACCAACAGAACTTGACTGACTGAACATGCACTTGAGGGCCGTTGCAATTATAAACTTCCCGTTGGCCTGTTAAGCAGCAACAATAACTCTCCGTGTTTCATCCATTGGGTGCTCAAGGTCCGTCCAATTTGTCAGGGTGTTGCAGCACCTGTAATCTGGCAGCCGTGTGGATTGCCTTACAGCCTGGCCGTAGGTGACGGTGACATCACAGCCAGTGCCAGGTGAAGCTGCAGACTTGGCAAACCCCTGGCTGCCGTGTGCTCTTTTGTATATAGCAGTAAGGCAGCTGCCGCACGCACTGCTTTACCTGTCTATCTGAGTTATCAATCACGCTTTGTCTTTCGACCAAGGGCGGCTTTGTTGCACAACAAGCCGCGCCACGATAGAGGACCGGTGTCAGGGCCGGGCCGGGCTTGACTACGATTGAGAGCGACGATGGGCTTTGGCGGAGATCACCGGACGAAGGAGATGGTATTGGCGTGATATACAGCGATGTAAAGCGCAACGAACGTGGGAGGACGTCGGGTGACGGAGGGTGAACGGAGATGGGCGTTGGTAAGCGCAGGGATCCTGACTGAACCAGACTAAGGGGCCAGGAAGGATACAAGACAAAGGTTTGAGGAGAGAAAGAAGACAAGGGTTGACAGAGGCCAGGTGGAGGTGCGGGGGCTTATGTAGCTGAGCAGACCTTGTTAGAGACAAGCCAGGCTTTGACTACGGCGGGGACGACGGCAAGGCTCGGACGGGGTCTCCAGATGTAAGGACTATTGGAATGGCGTAGATAGACGTGGCGGAGGCATGGAGAGTGGCGACCTGAGTGGGAGACGGAGGGAGAACAATAGTATTCGACGGAGTACTGTAGACCTGAGCTGGGACCAGACCAGGGACCAGGGAGGATATAGGACGAAGGCTTGGAGAGAGAAAGAGAACAAGAGCAGACAGAGGCAAAGGGCAGGATGGTGGGTTTAAGTAGTGCAGTGGAGATGTGGGGCTCAATCTGGAGTCCCACATGGTCAAAAGAATTTGGTCGGGTGATGTCATAGAGAGGGCCGAGGTGCTGAGGCTTGAGACGAAGGCAGCGAGGTGTAACTGAACTCGGCATGCCTCTCCGGTGACGGCGTGAGTTGGAACGGTGTTGAGCAGGCCTAACGCAGCGTAGGCCGTGGGCAGGGGTCAGGAGAACAAGGGAGAGACGTGGAGCAGTGGTGTCAGTATGGTGATTCAGAGGTAGTGGACCAGGTGATGATGTCATGGGCCAGACAGGGAGGCAACAGGGGCAGAAGCGAGGGCGATGAGGTCTAACCCAACTCGGCACTGCTCTCCGTACAAATGGAGAGCAGGAGGGTTAGCGTGGAGGCTGGGCGTGTCATGGGATAAGGTTGCAGACTGGGAGAGCAAGGGAGAGATGCGCGGCGGACAGGACTGGGACTGAGGTAACGTGGGTCAGGGGCAAGGACTTGAGAGGAGCCAGCTTGGCAGGTGGCCAGCTGGCGACAAGGATTCAAGGACTTGGCGTGGCTCTCCATGCAATCCGATGTGTCGGGCCGTTGCACAAGAGGCTCACGCACAACGGGGAAAGGTTGCTTGGACCGGAGAGCGATGAAGACGAGGGAACGAGGGGCCTAAGAACGGGTCGGGTGGCAGCAATGGTGACGTGGCCGCCGCACCGGTCACGCCGGCCACGCCCGCGACTATCAAGAAGCGAGCTGCGCGCAAGTCGTCGAAGAAGGCGACCGCCGCCCCTACGGAAGGAATCGACGCTGCTGACATCCAGGACGGCCTTGCGGTGAAGGACGAGCACGGGAACGGTCACCAGGATCAGATCCTGCCCAGCATCGAGAGTGCATCAGAGCTGAAGGAGCGTGTCAATGGCGCGACGAAGGCGAAGTCGAAGCCGACGCCGACGCCGAGGAAGAAGTCCTCGAAAAAGGAGTCGCAGGCGGCGGCAGCGACAGCCAGCAACGGTGCTGCCAGGCACTCGCCACTGAAGAGCACAGAGGTGGCCGTCAAGCAGGCAGAGACCGACGCAGCAGAGCCGGCCGCCCGCGCGACCAGCCAGCTCAACCATGCTGCTGCGGCCGGTGTCACAGACCAGGCCGAGCCCTCAGTCGCAGCCCCTGCCTCTGCCTCGGAAAAGCCGCACTCGCAGCCGAGCTCGTCGCAGAAGGAGAACGTGAAGCCACCCAGCTTCCAGGCAGGACCAACGGAGTCCAGCAAGCCGTCTGATCCGGATGACATGCCGTTCTCCCTTGCTGAGATGCCGGGACCGAGCAGAGAGGAGACGGAGCGTCTGCTCGCCCAGGCACGACAGATGGTGGTGTTGGACGCCGATGTCCCACCCGTGTTGGACTCGAGTGTGCCGAGGGCGGAGGTGGAGACTCCAGCCTCGCAGTCAGATGAAGCCAGCGTCAGTCCGAGGAGAGCGGAGGACAGCCACCCCCACGCCGAGGCGTCCCGTGATGGCGGCGATGCCGACCCCGACGCCAAGAAGAAGCGCAAGGCCGCCGACCTTGAGGCTGATGACGCAGCCGTCGACGAGCGCAAGACGCAAGACGGCGAGCAACTCGAAGGCAGCGACACCAAGGATGATGAGAGCGACGAGACGCAGCGCCCAACCAAGCGGACACGGCTGGACCTTGCCCATGCGGTGAAGAAGGAGAGAAGGCGGCACCGAGCCGTCGTCGGCCTCGTCGCGGTCGCCAGCATAGCGTGAGTGCCTTGATCCTACCCTCGTTGTTCTCACAGCACACTAACCCCCCTCTCTCCCTCTGACCCAGCGGCATCCTTCCCTACCTCTTCTAGACGCGCCGCACGCTTCTCCGGCAGTTCAAGCCTGAGGGATCTAGCCGCAGAGTACGAATCCTCTTCTTCCTTTCTGATCGGCGTTACAGCGCTGTTCGTGCCGTTGTTGGCACGCCCGATTGTTTCTACTGTAATGCTCAATCGGCATCTGCCACTATCATGGAGACCTTCCAGAGGGGCCTAGGTACATGGTCATGCCACACTGCAGATCGTCTGCGCCAGCCAGGACGCGACGCAGAGACTGCGCGAGGCAGATGCATGTACTGCACGCCTGCCCTTCATGCTGTAGCTCAAATTCTCCTCGAGCCCCTGTCACCGCAATCCGCGTATGAGTTGCGTCCTCATATCAGCAGACTGGTGGCCACAGTGCCAGCACTGGAGGGCCATGGCCTGCACGCCACCTGGACTCTCACGCCCGCGGACGCGGTCGCAGTGGTATAGTTGAACCTGCAGTAGGAGACGGAGAATGAAGTGCTGGGGCGAGACTCAGCTCGTCGATATCAAGCGGAGGGGCAATCTCTGGCACGATCCCGAGCTTCGCGACCGCGCTGGAGCATGCCTCACTGGCTTCGGATCAGCCTTCACAGCGCGCATGGCATCATATGGCCCACGGCAGTGGGATTGGCGACGTGACGTCTGCCCAAATTACGCAGTTCAATCCATATCAATCAGGCGCAGTGGCGGCATCACTGGACAGGCTGGTCCAGGTGGCTTTGCCGGACACATGCATAGCCCTGCGCACCTGCATTGTCGTCCGCTTGGTGATGGTGGTCCATCTGATGACTAGCTGCAGTTACAGAGTCGCCGTGGTTAGAGCTGTCACTTAGGGCTGACAATTAGGGTTGGCGGTTAGGGCTACCAGCTGCGAGCACTGTCGCGTCGCGTTACGCCGGGTTCGGTGGAAACCCATTTATCACGTACGCGACGCGTGGGGCGCAGGCGTCCCAGTGCGATTGCGATCACAGCAGCCTGAGCGTCTTCGACTAGAGGAGGTACCGGACACGCCTGGGCCATTGTCTGCTGCAGGATTCATCTCTCGACTCTGCGTCTGTCTTGCATGTGGCGAGCAAGAGTGGTGTTTGTGCAATTCGACCTGCTCAGTCCGGACCTGGTGCATCATCATCAGTAGGCCACCTTGATCCATCAGTATGGGTATGATACCAATCGCACCTCAACCCTCCCTCCTGAGCTGCAAAGGACTAATCCCCCCCGTGACACAGACTACGGCTCAAACATGTACTCTACAACGTCCTACGGGGGCCAGGGCGGAGGCAACGGCGGGGGATTCATGGCCGAAGCGCAAGGTAGCCAGGGCGAAGGAAAGGTGTGCAGTCACCAAGCATTGCAGCAGAAGGCTGATAGCTGCGTCCGATGGCGCGTGTGTGCGCCCCCGCTAAACCGTCTCACATCAGTAGAGCCGCTTCACCAAGGATTCGCTGCGGCCCGTGACGCTGAAGCAGATCACCGCCGCGACGCAAGCACACCCGGACAGCGACTTCACCATCGACGGGCAGGAGGTCTCGCAAATCGCGTTCGTCGGGCAGGTCCGCGACGCCAGCACCGCGACGACGTTCAACACCTACAGGCTGGATGATGGCACCGCGGAGATGGAGGTCCGGCTGTGGCTCAACTCGGAAACCGTCGACGACGCGATGGACGACGCGTACGACGTGCTCGGTGGTGGGGCTGGTGGTGGTGCGGGCGCCGCGGCCGCCGCTGCAGTCAAGCGCCCCTTCGCTGATATCCAGCCCAATGGCTACGTAAAGGGCTTCGGTAGGATCAACAGCTACGGCAACCGGATCACCATCACGGCCACGACCTTGCGGCCCGTCAAAGACATCAACGAGTACCATCTGCATTTCCTCGAAGCGACCGCCGTCCATCTCTACTTCACACGAGGCCCGCCGCCGTCGAAGCTACGGCAGCAGGCGCAGCACGGGGCCAAGGGGGGCGCGGACGGCGAGCTGTCCGGCAGCACCACTGCTGCAGGGCAGGCGTTGCCGCCCATGTCGCCGGCCGCGAGAAAGGTGTACACCCTGCTCAGCAATTCGCCGGACACCAACGAGGGGCTGCATGTCCAGACCATCGCCGCGTCGCTGAGCATGCCGCTCACTGAGGTCTGCAAGGCGTGCGACGAGCTCACCTCTGGGTCGTTGATTTTCTCGACCATCGACGAGGAGACGTTTGCTGTCCTCTGAGCACCTTCCTCCGCTCAAAGGGTCCACAACGTCGCCTGGCGGATGGAATGATGCTACCACTGTGCCACCTCCTTCAACGCCAGACATCGGAACATAGGACGTTGGAAGCACGACTACGCTGATGTCGGGCTCGTGACGGCGCCGCTCAGCTGTGCTTCCTAGCCCGCCTGCTCAGGGGTGGGTTGCTCACCGCAGGCTCGCACTGCGCACGCTGCGAGCAGTGGCTCCAAACCGCCAAAGGAGGCTAGAATCGGTGGTGCAAAAGTACATGTGGCGACCGCTGCCTACGAGGAGTGTGCGCAGTCGCAACGTCTCCACACATCGCCCGATCTGCGGACTGCAGACGCGGTCGGAACGCCCCCGATTGCACCTCTAGGTAGATCTGTCATTACATAGCAGGCAGAGTCATGTATCACGACAGTATGATGCTGCTGGATCCGACATACTGTGGCTGGCTCAGCGCAAGTCGCGCAGACTGGGCGTCCACCATCTGCGTGCTTGCTCGTTGCTACACTGCTCTACGAGGCGGATGAAGGCGAGCATCGCTACATGGACCTGGCTTGCTCGATTGACACTGCTCCCAATCAACTTCCTGCCGTGCCAAAGCATTGCTAGACAGTGCGCGTACATCCAGCGAGGAATGGCGGCTAGCTCGTGCGTTGCCCGCAACGCAGATCCAGCGGCGCTGTCTGTGCCATTGGTACTCGAGACTGTCCTGTATCTGTCGCATTCGTGACCCCTGGATGAAAGCCAGCGGCCCAAGCTCTGCTGTAAGCAGTCCTGATCCCACAGTCACGCTAGAGCATGCCTCCGCAACTGCAGTCTGGCGGGTGCAAGCATATCGCGCCCCTCACGGACAGGATTCTCACGCATCACCAGCGCGGACCCCAGCTTCAAGCCTGGGCACTAGCAGTGGCGTGCGAGTACCTGTGCGCAGCGCTGTCTGGCAAGGGCGCACTGGGACAAAGCTACCTGCTCCGAGGCAAGCGTCATGTCCATGCCACATCAGTCTCAACCAAAGTGATTCGTTCTGAGGTACCGCTGGAAGGCCTTGTCCTCCTCCGACATCGTCTCCTGCGTGCCCAGTGCCTCCTTGTACCGAGCTGCTAGAGCAGCGTCACCACGACGGTCCCCCGGCGCGACGTCGTCGTACTCTTCGTCGTCCTCGTCCTCATCCTCCCCTTCCGAGATCGTGTCCGTCGCGTTCGATGTGCCAGGTAGCTCTGCGGCCTTGCCCTTCCCTGCAGGGTCAGAGTCCGAGACGGTCATATCTTTCATGAGCTTGCCCAGGTTCTGCTCCCTCTGCTGCGCCTCCTTCTCCTCCTTCTCCCGTTTCCTCCGCTCGAACTCAGGCCGGTAGTCCCGCTCGAACTCCTTCCTCTTCTCCTCGACCGCGGCAAAGAAGTCGTCGACCCCGTCGCCTGTCATGGAGCTAACCCCGACAACGTTGAGATAGCGGTAGAACTCCTCGAGCATCAGGCTCATGCTGTTGAGGTACGAGCCCATGTACCCGCTGCCGCCGAGCGAGCCCGCGGCCGCCCCCTCGCCGCCAAACATCCCGCTCTCCTCCTCCTTCGTCAGGGCGGCCTGGAACGCCTCGAAGTCGCGCATCCACTCCTTGGCGAACTCCGCGTCGCGGACGTCTGTCTTGTTGAAGACCAGAATCATCGGCAGCCGCGTCTTGTACAGGATGCTGCACGCGTACAGCATGTTGGACATGAACGTGCTCGTCGAGCTCGTCCGCGGAGTGTCGATCACATATGCAATGACGGTGGGAAACGTCGACGCCAGGGTCTCGAGGAGGATGCTGCCTGACGCCGACCAGACGAACACCTCGATCTGGCCGGGCGTGTCGACCAGGATGTGGCGCGTCGCCCGGGCGGCACTGGGGTTGGGCGCGCCGGTCGCGGGGTCCGTGGGCAGCGTCCGCTTCTCCAGGATGCCCATGACCTGGTCGACCTTGGTGGTGAAGAGGTTGAGGGAGGTGAGGATGCCGCCGTTGGGGCCGAGGTTGTACTGCTTCATGACCTCCTTGTAGTTGATCGAGTCGCGGATGTCGATGTTGGAGTCGTACGGCAGGTTGATCACGGCCGGGTCGAGGTTGACAACGTACGGCGGGGTCTGCTCGGTGTGTAGGTATGAGTTGATGCGCTGCATGAAGGTCGTCTTGCCGGAGCCTGCCAGCACGTGTCAGCAGATGATGCTAGCAGATGATGCCAGCAGCCAGAGCTCCGGGCAGCCGGGGGGACTCACCGGCCATGCCGACGCATACTATGGCGACTGGCGGGCGACTCGACGGCATGTCCGTGGCTGTCTTCTGCTGTGACGGTGACGGGGTTTCATGGCCACCAGCAGCCGCAGCCGCGGCGGTGGCCGTGTCGGCGGCGGCGGCGGTGGCCTTGGGTTGCGAGGTCTGTTCGTTGTCCGACATGATGGCGCCGCGACGGGGGAGTGGTGCAGCTGTGACTCAGGCCCTGTCGTGGCGATGGTAGCTCCCTACTCTGCTCTCTTCAGCAGCGATGATGGTGATGGTGATGATGCCCCGCAACGCCACTCTGCCGCCACTCTGCTCTGCTCTACGGCGTCGCGAGTCTCAACCGACCGAGCGAACATTTTGGCCGCTTGGCGGTTCTGACGTCGGCCCGCTCTCCGCAGCAATAAAGTTGCGGGTAAACACCACCGGGTTCGCGATCGACATTCCCGGGCTGACATGTGAAGTGCTGCTGGAGCTGGCCGTGCAACGCCAGATGTGAGCTCTTCACGCTTGACACGACTTGAGAAGCTGCGGCAGCCCCGCCTGACATGCGCCGAAATGGGACTTGACGACTTTGAGCGGGAGCTGGCGCGCGAGAAGCTCCAGCGACAGCGGGCCGAGGGGAAAGCGGCGTCTTCGTCAAGGCGATCTGGGAACAGCCACGGGCATCGCGAGAGTGGCCGCCATCATCGAGATCGAGAGGGAGAGGAGAAGCGGTCGCGGCATGCCTCCGACAATGGGCACAGTCACGGAAGCAGTCATCACGGGGGCAGCCGCCACCGCTCGCACCACCATCATCGGTCTGACCACGAGTCGTCACATAGTGGCCGTGAGTCCAGGTCAGGGAGGAGCCGTGAGCATCGTTCAGAGAGCAAGACAGAGAGCAAGACAGATCGTCACCGACATGGCAGCCGGCACAAGCGGGCACGCTCCGAGGAGCAGGAGGCGGAGGCGGAGGCAGAGGCAGACGAGCGTCATGGCAGCCGGCAACGGCTGCAGCGATCCGCCAGCCCGGACGGAGGAGACGGGACCGTCGACGCGGACGACAGTGCCCCGCGACTCGCAGCCAGCACAACGACGATTCACTCGATCCATCCTGAGGACGCCAGCAACGTTACGCACGCCGAACCCAAGTCCAAGCTGCAGCGAGACTCCTGGATGGAAGCCCCCTCAGCGCTAGACATCGACTACATCAACAGACCGAACGCGCGGCAGCGCCAGCAGGAGCTCCAGGAGGCCTCCTCGTCTCGCATGCTGCAATCCGATCTTGGTACAAAGCTGCACGAGCGCGAGCTCAACCGACACCTCACAGACGTGAATGCCGAGGAGGAGGCAGACGCCGCCTCCAACCTCTCCGCCAAAGCAGAACACACGGTCGACTACACGTTCGGCGACTCCGGCTCTCAGTGGCGGATGGTCAAGCTCAAGTCGGTCTACCGTGTCGCCGAGCAGACTGGCAGGCCATTGGAAGACGTCGCGCTCGAACGCTACGGTAGTCTGAGGGCGTTCGACGATGCACGCGAAGAAGAGACCGAGCTCGACCGGCGCGCAACGTACGGTGCAGGCTACGTGGGCAAGGACAGGCCCTCGGGCGAGCTGTACCAGCAACGGAAGCTTGACGCTGGTGAGAGGCGGGACATCCGCTCCGAGCGGCAGAAGCAGCAGGAGGTGACGGAGGCGCATTGGGACGCGCTGCAGGACAAGACACAGGCGATCGCGCCCGGACAAGCGATGCAGGAGGACCCGCCGAAGCAGCCCCTCGACTCAACATCCCTCAACAGGCTGAAGGCACGGCTCATGAAGGCCAAGCTGCGCAACGCGCCCGAGCTCGCGCAGCTACAGGCGGAGTACGACGCGTCCCTCGAGTCGTCGCAGACAGCCGCGTTCGACCAAGTCTCAGCCTCGCGCGCGAACGAGCATGTCGTTCTCACTGCGCGGGACTTCAGGCTGCTTGCCGATCCGAAGAACGAAGTCAAGCCCATCACGAACAAGCGGGGCATTGAGCGGGGCACCGTTACGGCCAACGAGGACATGTCAATCGATGACATGGTGCGCGAGGAGCGGCGTACAAGAGGCGGGCCGAGCGAGGGCATGAAACTTGCGGAGCAGATCACGAAAGATGCTAAGTTCGAGGTAGGTTGCCTCACGACTGGCAAGCATATGGACCCCTGTGGACGTTGATTCTAATTGCAGTGCTCCCCTCGCAGAACGACCTGGAGTACATGGGCGACAATGCCAGGAAGCTGGCGCGCCAGACACCGAAGTCCGCCCAGGCTATCCGCAACAGTGCAATCAACTCTTTTCAGAAGAGCAATCGCTTACTGGAGTCTTGCCCGCTCTGCTTTCACGAGGATGCTGAACAGCCCCCCATCGCACCGGTCGTCTCTCTGGGCACTCGTGCGTACCTCACTCTGCCCACCGAGCCGGAAGTCACCGAAGGCGGCGCCGTCATCGTTCCCTTGGATCACCACATCAACCTTCTCGAGTGCGATGACGATGAGTGGGAAGAGATTCGCAACTTCATGAAGTCCCTCATCCGGCTCTACCACGACCAGGGCCGAGACGTTCTATTCTATGAGAACGCCGCCAACCCGGCCCGCAAGCTGCACGCCGCAATGGTTGCGGTGCCGATCCCTTACGAATTCGGAGACACTGCGCCCGCATTCTTCAGGGAGGCCATACTCGGCGCGGACGAGGAATGGACGCAGCACAAGAAGCTGATTGACACGCTCGCAAACTCAAAGAAGCCGGGGTATGGACGCGCTGCGTTCAGGAGGTCAATAGCCAAGGAGATGCCGTACTTCCATGTGTGGTTTGCACTCGATGGCGGACTGGGTCATATCGTCGAGGACCCGACTCGCTGGCCCAGGGGTGATTTGTTCGCGAGAGAGATCATTGGTGGCATTGTCGGTGCGCCACCGGAGATCATCAAGAAGCAAGGCAGATGGAAGAAGGGTCAGGACGCGAGGCTCGATGGGTTCCGAAAGCGATGGCGAAAATTCGATTGGACGAGAGTTCTTGAAGAGAACGCAACCTGAACTTGCTATGATGCCTGCGCATGCGCGAGCCTTGTCGACATGGATGGTTGAGACCCATATCCTACTCTACCATGGTCACTGTATATGCCTCCCCTCCTCGCAAGCCGTATATAGTCCTCGTCACAGCATCGAACGAACTGATACCCCCGCCCTGAGCAGGATAGCCGCGTGCCGCAAGATTGTGGACCTGCCCCGGGTTACTTGCAAGCACCCGGCCGTGGCGTCATGGGACTGACCGCGCCGGACGAAGCATCGTTACTCCGATGACGCGACACGCCCTAGCGTGGCGGCTTGACTTGTCAGGCCGCTGAACATGTGCTCCCGGCCGACGCTCAGTCTCAGGCATTTGGCACCGCACACTCAGCTGATAGTACAGCCGGGCCCTGCCCGACAGCGTCAACCTCACCAGACGATGTCAACCTTACAGCGAACAAGCGCTATTCCATCTCATTGCCGCGTGGCTTCACGACGAAACTATTGAAGCTGCTCAGCCTGTCATATCATTGTAAAGGTCACTCAAGACTGCTCGCTTGGAGACTACCTTGGCCCCGTCAAGCGGCCTAGCGCCTCGCTTCGCGGGCTGCTTCGCCACACCTTTATCAAACGTCCCACCAGGCTGGGGTCGCTTGGGTGCGGCGAGTCCCGTGTCACCACTCTGCTTTGCGGCTATTGCGGAGCGGGCCGCTCTTCGCGGCGACTGAGCATTGACAAGGATGCTTCCGCCAGATATGGGCTTTAACGGGCTCCGAGGTGTATTGTCTTCCCGTTGCACGGCCGTCATAGCAGCAACTGCCTTCGCAGTCGCCGGTTTGCCAGCATGTCTTGTCGCAGGCTCGCGCAGCGGCTTTGGTGTCATGGGAGTCTCTTCAGCGTTGTGGTCCACAGTAGCGGCCTCCGGAAGATCATAGATCCAGCCCTTGCTGTCCATCAGTCTCACGAACTTCGCAAGTAGCTCAGTCCCTCCATGCAGCGTGCTCTTGCTACCAACAATCAGTAGCTTCGTCCGCGCACGGGTGAAAGCAACGTTGACGCGGCGGTAGTCCCGTAGCAGATCGCCGACGTTGTTGTCTGCGTTGCTTCGGACGCAGCTCATGATGATCACTTCCTTGTCTCGGCCCTGGAAGCGGTCTGCTGTGTGCATCTCTAGGTCAGGCAGATCATGTTGTAGGAGGGTCTTGAGAAGAGCCAGCTGGCTCCTGTACAGCGTCACCACGCCAATCTCTGCAGGTGCGATACCAACGGTGACGAGAGCGCGGACGAGTTGTGCGACGATCGCAGCTTCCACCTCGTTCACAATCCGCGACCCCTTAGCATCCTCGAGTGCAGGTGGCCGCAGAGAGTCGGTGTTGACAAGACGGGCATGGACGGACGGGTCGAGCAAGTCGCGAAGCCAGCAACGTCCAGAGTCAAACCCGGGACAGCCCATTGCGCCACCCGTTGACTGTATTGTACCTGCCCTGAGCACGTGGCGCTTGCCAAGAGCCGGGAGATTGGGTATGCGTAGTTGCGCAGCAGCAATGGCAGGTGTGCCGCACTTGAGATGATTGTTGTAGATGAGATGGTTGGACAGCAGCATAACCTCTTCACACATGCGATACTGATGCTCCAGATAGACGACAGACTGCGGCTGCCTGTCACATAGATATCTGAACAGACTGACATCCAAACCTTGCTCCAACGCCTCGCGATTCTGCACAAGAGGAGGTAGCTGAAAGTGATCACCAACCAAGATGAATGTGTTCGCCAAGCGGATCGGCCCTAAGCAAACAGGCAGAGTGATCTGAGACGCCTCGTCGACGATGCAGTAGTCGAAGGTGCGGTTGCTGAACATAGAATGACTTATGCCGAGACATGTTGTTGCCACGATCTGTGAGTTCTCGTATGCTTCGCGCAACTCGTCAATGGAGTTGCGAGGTAGCGCTGCAAGATCGACGAATTCGCACACGGCGGGGTGCACTTTGGATATAGCCCCGATGCGGAGTGTCTTGTATCCGTCGTCCTTAGTCTTCAACAGAATGTTGTCGACGGCGGTGTGAGTGTATGACGTGAGAAGGACGCTCTTCCCCTTAGATATGAGAGCACGTATGATGTGAGCGATCGTGGTGGTCTTGCCCGTGCCTGGCATGCCAAGAACGAGGGCGTAGTCCTGTGCGCTGAGGACCTTCTCGATAGCCCGCTTCTGATCGACGTTGAGATTGGTTTGTGACAAAGTGATGGCCGCCATCGCTGAGGAGGGCAACGAGCGGAAGCGTGGGGGCCGGTCATCGATGATCAACTCTCGCAGCCGCTTGGCCTGGAAGCGGTCTTTCTCCATCATAGAAAGTAAACTGTTGCGTACCAGCGCCATGCCGTTGCTAAACTCATCTTTGTCGAGACGATACACCGTTGCAACCCCCGTCGTGCTAGGGAACACTGTCGATGTCTTGCCCTTGTTGTCCTGGACAATCTCCATGACACCATTGAATGACTGGTTTCGCTGAGCTTCAAAGGAACTTGCACGCTGTCTCGAGTTGTGCAGCCTCCTGTCGACAGCAATAGTGATCCGTTGCGGCGTAAGCTGGGTCACGTATCCATTTGCCAGAGCAAAGTGTCCCTGTTGGTCAGACACGACCACTGGCTCCCCGACCCCGATCTGCGAATCAGTGAACGTGAAGCCAGGCTTGTTGCACTTCTTGACGAGCGTGTATTGAAAGCGATTGATCTTGCTGCCCTCTTGATCCTCGGCCACAGACTCAGGTACAACGACGAGATCGGCGAAACATCGTCCGACCGCTTCACGCTCGTGAGCCAGCATTGACCATAGCTCGCGCCGGAACTTGAGCATTCCGTGCTCCTCCAGCGTCAGCAGGCGGTCCCACTTCCGAAAGAACTCCTGATGCGGAGGTTTGAGGTGGTCTGTAACTTCATCAAACTTGGCGCCCATGCCACTGCTATCGGCAGTGCCATCCTCAATGAGCTTGTGGTACAGGAAACACTGTGTCTTGGAGTAGCATGAGTTGCAAGACGTTGGCTTCCGTATCATTGGCGGTAGCTCCAGTTTGTTCTTAACGTATTCCGCAAGTTCATTGCGTTGCTGGATCATGTGCATCACTTCCTGCCGGACCGCCCTGATGCGGAATGTGGCCGATGTCTCTAGATAGTAGAGGATTCCGAATGTGACATCGATGTCATAGCGATCAGATAGTAGCAGGCAGTACATGGCGGTCTGCGCCCGGTGTGCTTCACTTGTGTCTTTGGCGCCAGTCTTGAACTCGAATGGCACGGTCAACGTCGCAGGCTTCTCTGCCTCGTGCACTGACACCTGGACTGTGGCGTCGACATTGCCCTTGAGGCCATACATCGGGGACCAGACGTGCTCCTCCACCTCGAGCAACTTGTTGATGCTCATCCGGGACGCGCCACCAGCGCGATCTTGCATCAGCGAGTCACTAGATGGTGCATACTGCATGAACGTGCTGGCCCACTTCTTGAGCAGGGGCATCTTGCTCATGAGATGTCGTGTTGCTTCGGGCACACCGACGGAGATCTCGTACAATTTCTCCAGGTTGAGTCGCAGTGTCCGCTCGATCACAAGTTTCAGCCAGGGTAGGTCCCACTGGTTCTGCTTGAGGGCTTGTTGGAGGATCTCATGGAGAATCATGCCGTAGACTTGCGGCTTCGACGCAGCGTCGGTCGCCTTGATGCGATCTTGCAGTACCGCTTGTCGCATGCAGGAGAAGGACGAGGCGACGACCGTGGCAGAGATGAGGTGATCTGGCAGGACTATGATCATGTTGTGCAGATCATCAACGACACATTGACCCTTGCGATCAAAGGTGCCAACGACGTGGACATGGATGCCTCTCGAGATGGCAGCATGGGACCATGAGTCCCTGAGAGTAACGGCCAGATGCCGATCAGTACGCTCGTCTCGGACGTGAAGCACAGTTTGCTGACGGGTGTGGCCCCGGTCATTTTGGTAGGTACTCTGTCCTACGTCCAAGACCAGGAGTCGTTGTATGATTGGAGGGTGCGAGGTTGTGGCAGTCACCGGCGGTGGGCCCGTCTTGAGCTGCGTCCCGGACAAGTTGCCAACCTCAGCACGGCCAGCATCGCTGGCGTCGGGCTCGGGCCCCTGATCATCGTCAAGAAGATGGGCTAGCTCATCATCGAGGTCGTCGCCGAATGCATCGTCGAAGTGGTCGTCAGGAGTACAGGCTGACTCCGTGGTTGCCGTCTGGTCTGCTGCAGGCCGCTCTGACTCTTCTATTGCCGTCAACGTCGTGCCTTTTGACACCGAGGCGTGTCCGTCTTGTTGCCCCTTGGGCCGTGCAATTGCGCCGACAGATCTCCTGTCAGGGGCTCCGGGCGACAGGAGCTCCGTGAGCGCATCGTCCAACTCGTCGTCTGAGAAGCCGGAAGCCTCGTGCTTCGCAGACGAGTTCTTGAGTCGAGGCTGCTGCAGCCGGTCGTGCACAGCGTGCGGGGAAGGGCTGCTGCGATTGGTGACCTCCAGACTCGTCTCGCTATCGAGCAGCAAGGCATCGTTGAAGTCAAAGTCGTCCAGCTCAGAGGTCGGGAACGCGTTGTCGGTGGTTGGCGAGAGGTCAGACAACCGCGTCCCGGCCTCATCGGAGGGAGCAGCAGAGGCATGACCCTCATCCATCGACGGCTTGTCACCAGGCAACGGGAGAGACGCCGGCGGTCGTCTCCGAGAGCGCCGCCGGGTCTCCCCTTCGATCAATTGGTGTAGTTGCTCGACGAGAGCGGTGATCCTGGAGCTATCTGACGATGCGCCAGATGCCTCGTTGGCGTCGCTCGGCGCGCCATCCGTATGCGACATTTCCCTGGTGAGACGCCGTCGCTTGCGGTCGGCGGTGGTAGTCGGCCATTGGTTGTTGCAGCTCGCCGCACGGCGTAGCTTGAGGTGCCGCTTCACCGGGCCGGGGGTGCAGGGACCGACCATCTCCCGCAAGGCAGTCGTGCTTTCCATGGCGGCGGCCCCAGCCGCGTGATTGGTAGCGGCCAGCGGCCGGCCTGTGTGCACGGCATACCTCGACCACAGCTCCGAGGCGATGTCCTTGCCTGTTGACGTCGGGGCGGTGGTCGTGCCTGTCTCCGCAGGGCCGGCGCCACGCCGCAGCAGGGCGGTCCTGTCCGCGGCAGCTGCGAGCGGCGACGAGGGCAAGGACGCGGGCGCAGGTGCGGAGCGGCCGCCTCTTTGCCCCCTGCTGGCGTTGGCATTGGCATTACCGTCGCCGTCGCTGTTGCTGTCGGTAACTCGTCGCACGGCGGCTCCGTTGCTGTGGAGGGCGAGGTTTGGCTGCTGCTTCTTCCAGGTGACGCGGTCTTCCGGGGACGGCTCCGAGGTGGGCGTGGTGGCATCCATGCCATCGCCACCGCCGCCGCCTCCGCCGCCACGGTCGCGCAGGGCACCGCGGCCATGGTCGTGGTCCGCGAGCGTGGTAAGAGAGAGTTTGAAAGGGGTCTGCGGCAGGTCCGACTCGGGCATCGCATCGGGCTGCGTTCCGCATTGGGCGGTCTGGTCTGCTGCTGCTGCTGGAAGAGGACGGGCCGGATCGGGGGTTATGCTCGTCGCAGCGACGGTTGGCCGACTGGCACCACCAGCATCGGCCAGGGCGGTGCCTGGACCTGCCGCGCCTGGACCTGCCGCGCCCGCCTGAGCACCGCTGTCGCGTCGGGGATCCATGGCCGAGCCGTACCTGAACGCCGTGAGCTTGCGCTTCGAGGCTGCTGAGATGTGGAAGGCGGTGCTCGTGCTCTCAGCCATGGTGCCGGAGCCATTGTCCCTCGTCGCAGCGACGGTGTGCAGCCGCAATACAATCAATCACTGCGCGACACGGCCGGTGCAGCTATGCATGCATCACCGTCAGCCGGCCGGCGCGCGTCGCCGTCGTGTGGTTGGTGCAGCGACGATCACCGAGACACAGTAGAGTGGAGTGGAGTGGAGTGCGGGTGGAGAGCGACGCGCCTCGCACGCGGTGACGAATGCGTGCATACAATAAATGCCGCCCACAGTCGCACAGGGGGTAGGGAGGCGAGATGCCAGGGACGCTCAGCCTACAACAACAAGAGATGCGGCGATTCTAACAGTCCACACCATGTCCAAGGCTTCTTCAGGACAAGAGGAGACCACGGACTGTGCTGGGGCAGGGCAGGCACGGCGGATTGCGCCGCCACGCTGCAGTCACACCCGCTGGCTGGCATTGCTGCTACCGCGACAAGTCAAGCCATCGCCGTCCAAGCCGAGCACCATGGGCTGACCTCCTCACAGGCAGGCGAGGCGGAGTGCTACGACGGCGCATGCGCATGACTGATGCTTCGCGCTGGTGCTATGGTAGCTGTCCTGGTGCCGGCATCATTGCCAGACGGTGGGAAGGCGAGGGCACATCGCTGCAGCCGCTCCTGTAGAGCAATGGCTGGGGACGGCCAGACCAGGCCGCCGCTCGCTGCGCCAGAACCCTCGCAATGGCTCCGCGCACTGTATGTATGTGCATTGTGCTTGGGTCCGTGTGCCGGTAAACGGAGATGTGTAGCCGGGTGGAAGGTGATTATCGCGGGCCTCTCTAGCACGTCAGATGGTACCATCTCTTCGCATCCGACCTGATGCCGCCATCTCTGGCCTGTACTGCTGCTGCATCCTCCCCCCGCTTTGCCGGCGTGGCGGGGTAACGAGTGAGCGGCGATTGACGGTCGGGCGAGAAGTCGTTTTCTGCACTTGCGGCGGCTCTCGAGCTACGTCGTTGAGCTGTACTGACCAGCCGCATAAGTGTGTGGACAGCCCCGCAGCCTGTTGCCAGCGGCGCTGTCCAAGTGATAATCCGCCTGCAGCGTACGCGATACTGCCACCGCCACCTCCAACCTCAGAACTTTTGTCGCCCCTCGCTGGAGCGCCGTGTTTCCCACAGAATGCCACCGACGAATGAGTCCGCCTGATACGCCGCTGTCACTCTGCTGAAGGC
>JAGYHY010000064.1:0-19239 GCA_024244165.1 Ascosphaera acerosa | reverse complement strand
CAGCGAGATCCGTGTGATACGTGAGGAAGCAGTGCCCGCGATGCAAACGGCCACCTGATCTCACTGTCAGCAAGTCGGCTGCTAGGTCTCAACCGAGGTGCACCAGAGTCACCCCCCTCCTCAAGAGACTTGCTGCGAAGACACACATCCAGGGCTCAGCCGCTGCTGCAGATGCTGGCACTCCTACAGCCTGCCGCAGAAGGCATTGAACAATTGACAGTATGGACAACAGACCACTGTCCGGATTACTATGGGGCTGGACTGTACATACATACACGTTGCCGGTCGCTCGTCAGGGTGCTCGTCGTTGCCCCTGAGAGTACTCGCACCCACTGGACCGTGCATACTTCGGTAGATGCCCCTGAGCAGAGCAGCATGAGGACGGTTCAGATCTGGACCCCCCAACCATGGTCCAGCACGGTGGCTCGGCATCGCATCGCATTGGCATCAACATTCAGGATCGGATCACATCACGGTCGCAAGCATCAGGCGGCCACAGCCCTGCTCGGCACGCCCAGCGTCGCTCGCGTGCCTGTCCAGTGACCACGCTCAACCACCGCGCCTCGCACCGCGCCTATCTCAGCTAGCATCGCCAGACCTACCCGAGCGACGACGGGCAGGCAGGGCAGGGTCTCGGCCCTGACGGCATCAGAAATGCCAGGTCTGATGGCAATGTCGACGTCTAGGCGTCTCGTCAGCCCATCTGCCCGCCAAGCTGCTGGCTTGCTTGCTGGCACGACCTGACGTCCACCGCAGGGAAATGTCTGCACCGCACGTCTGCTAGGCGTTGGCCAGTGCTCAGCCCCAGCCACCTGCTGGCGCACTGGACCTGGACCGGAGAAACGCATTGATCGCAACGGAGCGCGCAACAATCGTGGCTCACCGCTCCTCGAGCAGCACGCCAGGACTTCTGGTGGAAAGCGTCTCGCCCGTGGTCGATCAGGTATTGCTTGTCGCCCGGAAGGCATCTCCCATGCAGCAGAAGCCGCATGGCTGCTGTCACGGATCCCAATCAAAGGCCCGGAGTACTGGCAACGGAGCATGCAGCCTGCGGGTGCGGGCTGTGCTTGCGCCTCCGCCTGCGCCTGCGCCTGCGCCTGCGCGTCTGCTCACTCTCACACTCTCGCCCTCCATCTTCGTCTCTTTTCCTTTCGTCGCCTCCATTCCCCGGTTGGTTGGTCGGCGTGTGATGAACGGGATGAGTCGGAATTAGAGCCTGCTGCGAGGCGCGACAGCAGGCGCAGATCCATTACAGGCCCCTCCCCCCTCCCCAGAGGAAGGGCCCCACAGGCCGCGGCCGTCGTGGCTCCTCTCGGGCCACAGGTGATGGGCCCGACTGGACTGCCTGGCTGCCTGACTGCCTGATCGTCTCCATGTTCTACATGCTTGTGATGGCCGGTGGGCTCGTTACCAACTCATCCTGGAGCGACATCACAGGCTTCTTCCCCCCCTCCCAGTGATGAAGGAAGGGAGGCCAGGGGAGGTGGCATGCAATCGACACTCGACTCCCGACTACCGAGCATCGGCAATACACTACACATGTGGCTGCTCGCTGCGCAGCGCAGCCCCGTCGTCCGCTCGGCTCGGTGGGCTCTGGCAGCCCGATCCCTGGTGCCAAAGCAAACTGCCTGCTGTGAAGTGGCAGCGGCGGCGGACAGGTGATAAGGGCACGGCACGGCGTCTCACGCACCAAAAGTCCATGCCCGCGCCCGCGCCCGCAAAGAACCGCACAGTGGTCAGCGTCTCCGACAATGGGAATCTTATCACGCCGTCGCCCTGAGGACCGGCCTACCTCGTCGCCTGAGCAGCAGCCCATCGAGCCACCTACCAGTACCAGCCAAGCAACAAGCAAGGAGGCGGCAGCCAGGGGTGCCAAGAGGGAACGGCTCAGGCGAGGCCTCACCAAGGATGGATTCACCTCTTTCCTCCGCCCCGTCTCGTCTCACGGCAGCTCGTCGGCTTCGTCGACCAGGTCGGCGACACGAGATGCGGTGCACTTCCTGCCACGACTGAGCTCCGAGTCCGCCACGCAGCACCACCACCACCACCAGCAGCCTCCGGGTGGCAGTCTCTCTCGCTCGCTCACGCTACCAGACATGGCGCCAGATCACACGCCTGGCCGCAAGTCACCATCGCCGCAGCCTGGGGTGCAAAGATCCGGCACGAGCATCTTCGGCCAGCCATCCGGCGGTGACTCGCTACGTCGGCCCAAGTCACGGTTCACGCCCAGTTTGCCGAACATCAGAGACACGCTCAAACTCTCCAAGAACTCGACGCGGCGGAAGTCAGTGCAGGTGGTGCCCGACATCGTGGAATCAGCCGACGAGCCGTCTCATCACCATGACTCCAACTACCTTTCCGATCATGACCAGGCTTCGCTCGACGACGATCTAGCAGGCTTCGGCATGAGGCCGCCAGGATCTCCGGACCCGTCGGCCGTGCAGAGCGTACGGTCTACGCGCAGCCGGTTCGTACCGAGCCTGCAGAACATCAAGGAGCTCACGGGCCCGGCACTGCGCTTCCGCTCGAGGTCCAGGAACAGCGCCACACAGCCCTCTGCCGAGGCGCAGGTACCGATGCAGGCCGTGGAGGAGGCGGGCGAGGGCAAGTCTCCCACGGCCCTCGAGCGATTCGAGGCCCTGTTTCCGAGGAATGACCGCGGCGCCACGGGCGAGAGACCGTCATCTGCCCCTGGGCAGATGCAAGAACCCACGATCGATATATTGGCCCGGGAAGCCACGCAAATCGCTGGCATCAGGCCAGTGATGATGGACTCCGCTACGCAGACGGAGCTCGCGCCAGTCCCAGCAAGAGAGGCGGAGTCAGAGCCAGACCCCGGGTCAGGACCTCAATCGCAGCCTGAGTCAGAGCCGCCGCCAGCAGCTCAGCCAGAGGCAGAGCCCACAAGAGGGCTCGACCCAATCACACCACACACGCCAGCACGCACCCTCGACGAGTCTTTGACGGACGACGAGCCCGGACCCGAGACGCCACCTGCTGCTGCTCCGCTGGCTCAGCAGCTGCTCGACTACAATCTGACCGCGTCCGATGCCAAACGGGCAGTGTCTCTGCCATTGATGATGCACCCAGGGGCGTACGACCACGACTCGGACTCGTACTTCGTTCCCTCGCCGCGCGCGCGGCGGTCGTCCGAGTCATTGGACTACGGGCGGCCGGCCAGGATTCGAACATCGCATGACTTGCCGGAAGACACGGCAGCCACGATGAGTCCAACCACGGCGTGGAAGACCCTTCACAAAGCGAACATGGCCGCAAAGCGTCAGCGCCATCCTAGTGCAGGTCTGCCGGCCTCGACTAACCAAGTGCAGCCGGCGTTGCAGGCTGCGCCGGTGGCGAATCAATCAGGCGTCGACGTCGTAACGAAGGTTTCGCTACAAGACGCGTCAACACCTCACCCACCAGCCGACCAGCTGACCCCCGCGTCTTCACAGCCCCCGTTTCCACCAACACTAGGATACTCAGCGCAGCCTATAAATCAACTATCGACCACTCTGTTTGCCGAATCAGAGCTCAGTGAACGGCCAACCATGTCAACTGGGGCTGGGATTGCAGCTGCGATCGTCGGAGCGGTAGCGGGCGCAGTGACCGTCGCATCGCGATTCACGAGCAAGACTGGTGCAGCAGCCTCCAGCACTCCCATGCTCGGACTTGAGGATTTCGGCCCATTCTCTGGTGTCAACCTTGACACGCGACGAGTGCGACAGCAGCATACACTCGCTTGTTCAACCACTCTGCAGCCTAATCTCACCCACTCACCGCCATCCGCGTCCCAGAGCTTGCTCCAGGCCGCCCAGTCTGACGATACGTGGCAGGAACACTGGGGCATATATACGCACGAGGAGTTGGCCCTTCAGCAAGACACAGACTTTTATGGCTGCGATTTTGACGAGGAGCTAGCTGCGCTACAGCCCAACAGGCCTCCCCAGCGCCGGCATAACAGTGATGGCGCCACAGATCGGGCAGCGTCGCCGCTGCTCCAAGATGAATCATTGCCAGTCTTAACAACGCCAGACCTTGGCGCCCAGGATGTGTCCGTCCAGGTAGACACGATGAAGCCGGCAGGCAGTCCGGCTCTGGAACGGTTGTCGGCTATCCTTCGGCAACTCAACCCAACTCGTGTTTAGACTCCCGTTTCTAACGCGTGAGTTGCAACGCTGGCCTAGCTCATTGGGCCGCGATCACAGTATGACACCGCAGCTTGCTGCACGAGTCCACTCTATACGACAGCTACCACACATGCAGGGCACCGAGCCGTTGTCCCTGCGACGAGCCAGCTATACCTAGCGCTGCCTGTACTTCTTCCCTCATTCCCCTCATGTCCAAGCCAAATGGCTGCGGTAGTGCATAACGAGCATCATGACAGGCCGATTGCGGCATCGATTAAGCATGGCATGTTTGAGAGTTCGCGTCCTTCCCCACCGCTAAGCGGCACTCAGTGCAACTCAAAGGCGGGACCACCAGAAGTATAGCTTTGAAGGCAGCGCTGTGTGTCCAGAATCGTGTATCAGAGTTGAAGAACCACACTCTGAAAAGCGGCTCTGTGCGGCATGCTGCCTGATCACGGCGTGTAGCGGCGCAGCCCTGCGCGGGACAATCACACTCCACCATGGACTATCGTCTCAAAAACCTGTGATGCCGTGTCGGTGGCCCCATGCAAGGCAGCACCTGGTGCTTTCCCAATCGCAAGTATATTGCTAAATACTAGCTCAGCAACGGCCCGACCTCAGCTATAATCCCATAGTTGACGCATGAGCGAGCACGACTCCGTATCAGCGCCACCATCCTGCTCCAACATGCGGTCTGTAAATATCCTTTTGGGGATCTGATACTCGACGACAGGCGGCTTCCTGAACGTCTTCTCCTCCTCCAGACCAGCGCCCAATTCGGCCTCCAACAAGCCCTGGTACGAGTAGTCGAGGAAATCCTCAACATTGTACGAAGGCTTCGTGAACTGCTCCGAGATGATGCGTGCGATGGACGCGACGTTCGGGTGGTAGTGCGACTGCAGCGTCTCGATCTCCCAGATGCAACTGTCGATGGCTCCTGTGAGCATGGGATCCTGCTCAGCCATGCTGAAAGGGTCGCGCATGCCCTGCGACTCAACCGCGCGCTTTGTCTCTGGATCACGCAGCTCACGATGCATCATGAAGGTCGTGTATGGATGCGCCTTGAACAGATTGTATAAGTATGGTACGATGCAGACGATGGCTGTGGGCGGGGCGTTCAGCGCAAGGCGGGCGAGACGCTTAATGAAGCTGGCGACCAGGGCGGCGGGCAAATGGCTGGAGTCCAGGAATGTGATGAGTAGACGGAAGAAGCGTGAGCGGTGCTTTGAATGCAGGAGATCGGCGTCAAGCAGGGAGTAGAGCTTGGTGTAGAAGTGTGGGTAGTCCAGGTTCCGCTCCTGTATGAGATAGAACAACCCGGACAGAGCAAGTAGTGAGATGGACCCGCCCTGGTTGTACGAGTCCGTGAGGAAGTCCATGAGCATCTCTGGCTTGACGAACCAGGGCGCTATGGACCGAGACATGACTCGAAGCAGCGATTTGCGCTGGGCTTCGGACAGCGGGCTCCTGAGCAGCGCGAGCCATGCTTCTTGCACCTTGCGCTTGAACGAGGTGACTGACGTGAAAGCGCCGCGAGACTTGCTGCCAATCTGTGATCTGTCTGTGAAGAAATCATCGAACTCTGTGTCAGCAGGCGGAGGGACGCCCAGCTCTGAGAGCAGTGATATGGAGTGATCGACTGCGGTTGAGTGTGGCCGATGTGAGAGATATTTTCTGTGGCGCCGTTAGCAGTGCAATTCTCCAGAAGCGACGGTGAGCAATGCGGCTTCGTAAACACGATGGTCAAGACCTACGTGAGGGCAAGAACCATATACACGGCGATATCGTGGTGCTTCCTGATATATTGTTCGACGAAGGTAGTGCGGACGCCATCAGCCCGCGCCTCAACGACCGTTGAGACGACGCGCGGAAAGAACCCGCTGCTCCAGACCTCAGGCCCAGACAAGTGCGTCGACTGTTCCTTCATCAGCTGAAAGCACAGCGACAGCACAATGTCCTGGTGTGACGGCTTCCCATCCAGCAGCACCACCAACAACGCATCCTGGAACTCCTGGTATCGCTCGCGCAGCCATGCGACCACGATCAGGTCCTGCTCACTAGCGCCTTTTGTCTTGCTGAGCTGGCCACCCGCCAGCAAGCGGCAAAAGACTCTGCATAACGACAGCGCTGCTGATATGTTGAACGTCTCCGCGGTGTCGTTGCCAGCGCCATCGGAAAGGCCGAGCAGGGCAATGAGCTCGACGATATTGTTGTAGTGCTTCCGTGACTGCGCGATCTGGCTTTCTAGCACTTCAATCCTCTCAGATGTGCTTGCTCTGGCACTGCCCCTCTTGCCAGCGGCCGTCTTCCCGTCATCGCGAACTGCCACTGCTCGTCGCTTGGAGGTGGGTTCTGATGCCATGGCGCTAGGCTTCTTGCGCTTCTTCGTGTCTGCGAGGTGGGGAGACGTCGACATGGTGGTAGCTTCAGAGACCCGGCGTGGCGAAGACTGGGCGGGTAAGACCGTTCCAACGCGGCATGCTCAAACGCACTTGCAGGCACCCTGGCAGTAGGAGTGGTGGTGTCGGCGGCGTTGAGCGTTCTTGACGCCTCGAAATTTTGATCGACAAGCCGAGATGACGTCATGTTGCTCTCTCAGCAACTTCCCTTAATACCCTACCATAAGCTGTATGACATCATTAATCGGACCAATGAGATGATACTTCTTTGCCAAAGAAGCAAAAGCGGTGAGCGCCCCATCCGTCTCCACACCTGAGGACTTAGACACAGCACTTCACACCATCTCTTCGTCAATCTCCTCTGATTTGCTTGTCAGAGCTGACTAGAACAGACAGACAACAGCCAGAAGCTTGCATAGCCTTCAAACAGGGTGTAGAGGCTATCCTCTGTTGTCTGTATGATCCCTGCGACTTGCACGAGCAAGATTGGTGAGGGACTGCTCAAACTCGAGGAGCAGCCCCTCTGTACACAACGACATTCTGCCTGTTCTCGCCGCCCGCGCAAAAAGCGATGACATCATACAGTTTATGGTAGGGTATTATACAAAAATCTCTCAGCGCAGTCTGTTTCTATTCTTAGCCTCGCAGTGCTGTACCTGCGTTATGCCCGTATAGATGGCTGCTGAGTCAGCCGGCGCAGTAATGCATTCTCGGCCATTTCGCTTCCTGACTACGAACTCCAACGCCGACTCCAACTCCATCTTCAGTCCTGAAGGACGTCAAGACACTCATCAGCGAAACGACAAGGCGACATCAGCACCTGTTCAGGGCAGACGGAGGGCCCTGAGTGAGTTCCGCGATTGGACTGGCGATGGACGTTCGCGATGTTCTTGGACGGCGCAACCGCATGGCAGCGGCCAGAGCTGTCACCTGCCCATCACAAGCGAGCGTCACCCCTGATGCGGATCCTTGATGAGCACATGGGCTAGCCGCTTGGCAGCAGCAGTCGATTGTTCGTCGAGCGTGTTGAACGTGCACTGGGAATGGCACGCGCGATAGTCTCGTGCCTTCCATGAGCACGCGTCCGTCCAGCACAATCTGTGATTGCTGTCCAAACCTACTCCCACTATGATGAGATATCGGCAAGGGCAGCCACGTCGTGTCTCCCATGACAAGTCTCAGTGCCACTGAGCCGGACCAGGCCGGTGCGACTGCGCGATGCTGTCTTTCTCCCGTGTGAGGTCACGCCCACCGCGTCACAGGCGGCTTCCATCGCCCTTCCACCACCTGCTGTGCGGTTCAGCTCGTTATTACCGCGCCGCTATGGCCCGTGGAACGGCCAGCCAGCCCACGCGGTCATGGCCTGAACGACCTGACATCACTACCTACGGCTCCAGGGGCCTGTTTCAGCACAGCAGTCCTCCTGCACTCGAGAGCGCACGGTCTCAAACTGCTGGCGCTCCAGGTCAAGTTTGAGATCTGTCCCCATGGCTGCTGTGACGCGTCCGTGCTGCTGTCACGCTAACCTTGTGCGCTTCACATGGCGAGGGGTCGCAGTGCTATGGGGTCAAGGTGATGGCGATCACTGATTGGCATGGTGAAGCAGCTCGTGCCTGGCACTGAACCTCCGGTGTGAGGTGGATAGGTGAGTCGCCCTTCTCGCGGGTACTGGCAACGGGGTGGGGGCAGTGAGAGACAAGCCGCGCCTCAGGGTCCCCTCGTGCAGACCCATTATCACGCCCTCCTCCCTTGGCTTGCGACGGCAGCGGTTACATTGCGGTCGCGAATCGGCGGTTGCTGGTAGGGCTGCTACCGTCGCTGCTGCTTCTCCTGTTGCTGCTGGTCGTCGGCCAAGCCAGCCGGCTGCCCTGGAGCCTCGCTCTCGCCTCCCACTTCGCGCGACCCCTCGCACGATGGAGCACAGCCGTTCTGATTGTGCAAATCTCTCCCAGACGTTCCTACAGCTAGCCTTCGCAGCTGGTGCAAGGACGGGCGAGACAGATATTGGATTGTGGTACATTCAGAGCATACACACGCAATTGGCTTCATCAATGGGTGGACCAGCCGGTGTCAATGGGGAGAAGGGGGGGTGATCTGCTGCACTCTGAGGAGCAGTGCAGCCTGGCTCCGAGCCCTTCTTCTACGATGTCATGACCTGTGCACCCCTCACTCGGCTTCCCCTCCCTCTCAAGGAGGGGTCTGTTCATTCTTGAGGACGTTGCTTTCTTCTGCTAGCTGACTTGGTTCTGGATCATGCTGCCGCTGATCTCAGCATTCATCAGCTGTTGGCGCCTCTTCTGTTGCCATTGATCGCTCCTTGTCGAGGGCGCAGGCCTTGTTTGTTTTGCTACGCTGCTGATAGGCGTCACAACTCCCCGGACCCTTGCAGCCCCTGCTGGAGCCAAGCTGCCCCCGTCTGGCCACCCCTCCAGCTGCACCGCACCCTGGCCCGTTCGCGCCTGCGTGTTGCGCCGGTCTAAAATCCAAGAACCACCATGTCAAGCCCGCTCGGCAGCCACCTGGCTCGCTCTCTGACCTTCAGGTCGTCCGACCGCCGTCGCCCAGACAGGGCCAGCAGACACAAAGCAACCGGCAGTCGTGGCGGCTCCAAGAGTGATGTCCCCATCATCTCAGCGCCGTTCCCAGTCGACACGCCGATGCCCACCACGCCAGCCGCAATGTACAATAGGCAGCCGCTGGCGAAAAAGCCTCACAAGCCCGTTAAGAGGGGCTTGATCTCGCAGCCGGTGCAGCTGCTCAGCACCACCAATGAGCTCGCCTACACCTCGCCCGATCTCAAGACGCTGGGCATGGGCCCTGTCGAGGTCGGCCTCGGTCTCAGCGTCCCCAGCTCGCAGTCACACTCGCGGTCGCAGTCGCAGTCGCAACCGCTTTCCCGATCGCATTCGCACCATGCACCTCAGGTCAGCGCTCAACGGATGCAGGAGGCGCTGCCTGCGGCCGCGCCTCAGGAGAAGACGTCGCTCCTTTCAGAGGCTCTGGCCAATGCATCAGCCTCAGCCGCGACGACCAGCTCCAGGATTGCCTCTCCGACCGGTAGCAGACAAGGGGAGCAGGAGCGAGCGCAGGCCTTCAACCACGCGTATGCCAAGGCGTTGCCCGTCACGCCCTTCGACTCTGCAGATCCCGCTTTGGGAAGCAGCGCATCTTCGCGACGACGACAGCAGCAGCAGCCAGGGTTTGACGCGCGCTCGGGCTTGCATCAACGAGCACCAACACCACCATTGACGCGCACAGGCAGCGACCGAGGGCGTGCGTTAGCGACGCCTGCAGGCAGCGTACCGAGTCGTAACCCATCTCGAGCCCCGAGCCGCGCGCGAAGTCAAGCTCGCTCGCCTCCAGTCCAGTCGAACCGGTCAACAATGGACTCGACCTCGTCCGAGCAGTCTTCGCGAACGTTCGCATCTCGACAGAACCAGCGGGGCAGCGAGGCGTCCACCGCATCCAACGCCGTGCCCGAACTGTCTTTCACCTCCTCCAGCGCAACCACGGAAGAGCACCCGTTCTCGAAGGAACTGGCGCAGGTTGAGGAGATCGCTGAAGAGTTCAAATCAATCACGCCCGAGCTCGTGCACTCTCCCACGATCTCTGTGGTCGCGGCAGTGCCCATGGCCGAGGACGACGAGGACGGCGCGTGGCTCACCGGTAGGGGTCTCAAGGCGTTCAGAGCATCCGAGTACCTGCGCGAGTTGGACGACTATCCATCCTCGTACTCAAGTTCTTTCGAGCCTTTCTCCGCTGCCGATCAAAGCACCGAGCTCGCGGGGGGCTTCTTCTGATTCCGATTCGTCCTACAACCTGCATCGCCCTCCCCTCCCCCCTCCCGCTGGACGTGTTTCTTGCATTTCCCCGTGTCTCTCAACTGATGTGTCATGTGTCTCTGTTGTGGCGTGGTGTGCCGCTCGATACCCAATATCTCTGTTTCGTTTATGGTGGCTCTGTTGACTCGACTATTGCATGAGCGGTGTCCAGCGAATCCGGCGTTCAGCTGCCAATACTGTCTCACATGGAGGTTGCCCAGAAAGTGTATGTACCAGCGTTGAACGTGCGGGCTCGGATTGAGCAGGTTCGATGCAATACAATGCGATGACCTCCAGCTCTTTGAGTTGGCCGCTCAGATGCAGCCGAGAATGGATTTGGTATGAGAGATCAACGGGGAGACTCGCGAGTCCGAGTGGGAATCGCGATCTGCGCGCTCAGAATCTTCGGTGGTGCTTTGCCGGCTCTTGTGGACCGCCGCATGGGACCCAACAGCAGCGTGCTCGGCAATGCGGTAGTGACAACCGCTGACACGATACCGGCGGCGCTCGTGGTGGGCGGACAGCCACCGGTTAGGGAGAGACACCTGCGGGGGACTTTCTACATCCTGTGAGGACTGTGTGAGATGTTGTACGAGCGGTACGAGCGGCGAGGGTCGTTGGGTGCAGGCGGCGTGGCTCAGCCAGCAAGGCTAATCAGGATTGAATTTTGAAGATGGTGGGTATCACATCATGGCAAGCAAAGGGGGCAGGGACAGGTTGTGCGGTATGTAATGGTGGGATGACAAAGACGGCGTGACTCAATCCAAGGCGTCCTGATGGGTGGGCATGGCGAGTGGTCCAGAATGTGAGTGTGGGATAGAAGTAGATGGAATGACAGGGGCAGGCAGCAATGACGGTGGTGAGGGGTGCTGCGTCCTGTGCTGCGCCAGACGATGGGTCCAGCATGACCTCATCCAGAGGTGACGTTGACCTCGCTGGGCACGGAGCGTGGCGCGACGAGCAGCGGAGAAGGCCTTGTGTTAGGCAGGTCGAAGTGCTCGGTATCAAGGGGAGGCACCGGCGGAGATGGCTTGAGGATGAAACTGGCGTCGGACTCAGATGTGAACGATCGTCGCGACATTGATTTCAGGGGCCGGATCGCTGGGACGCCGGCTGCCTCGGCGTCCGCGGGGCCCGTCGACCTGCGCGCTGGCGGTTTTCTGAGGATTGATGAGATAGGGATGGCGGTTGAGCTGGGGGGTTGCGATCCGCGTTCGGATGCTCGGTTGCCAGAGGCGGCTGCCGAGCTCGTGCGGCTCCTAGCTGCCGCGACTGAGCTGCCGCGGCCCCTACCTGCGATCAAGGAGATGGGCCTGTGAGGCGCGTCCTCCTCCACGCGCGTGGTCGCAAGGCGGCTCTCAATCAGGACACTGTCAACCCGCTCTTCGATCATCTCATCCAGCATCTTTGAAACCGACTCAACACTCTGTCGTTTGTGCAGGTCATCTCGAATCATCGACTGCCTGACAGGCGCGCTGGAGGACGAGATGTAGGAGACGGGGCTCATTGGCATCACTGTGCTACCGCCATAGCTAGCAGTGGACTTGCGCTTGCCGTCGCCACCAATGAAGGGCTCCGCTGCTGTCTGGTATGCGATGTCTCGCTGCCGAGTCGCCGACCTCAGTGCTGCTAGCATCCGGTCTTTGTCGTCGAGCTGTGTCCTGAGTTCCGAGATCTCCATGTCCTTCTCAAGCAGGAGTGCATCGGCGGTGTTCTCGTCCTTGCTGCCTTGCCGCCGGTGCGAGTACCCCGCAGACACGCGCGTGTGACTGGAGCGTCGGGCTTGCATGAGGCGCCGCTCGAGCGTCGCGATATAGCGGCTCTTGTCGGCAAGGTCGGCGTGCAGGGCGTCAACTTGTAACTGCAGAGAGGCGTAGCCGTCGGCGAACTGCCCAATTGTGTCATCCTCGTCAATCATCATTGGCGTCGATCGCAAATTCGAAAGGACTGACATCGCCTGTCCTGGTTGGCCCAGAGTCGATGTGGAAGAGCGAGTAGACCTCAACGTCGGCTCGGACTGGACGGGTGTCGGTTGACCATAGCTTCCACCCATGTTCACTCCGTTCGACTGCGAGCTGAGAATGAGGCGATTGAGGTGCTCAATGCGCTCCTTGAGCGCAGTTCTAGCCAACTGCATTTCCAACAGCTGCTCCTCGTGACGTGCATCCGTTGCTCGCTCCGATTCTTTAGCGAGGAGTCGCTCTTCAAGCTCGTCGAACTGGTTTTCCCGCTCGGCAAATAGCTTCGCTTGAGTGTCGAGCTGCTCCTTGAGCTGGGCGATCTCCAGGCGGTAGCGCTCCAGCAGCGCACGGCTGCCCGCATCCCCGGCACCCTGTCCGAGCGTCTCCTCCGCTTTGCGAGCATTGCTGACGATGTTGTTCTTCGCACGGGAGGCAAACTTGAGCGTGTTGAGAGTCTCGAGTATGTGAGTGGCTGCTGGCGTATTGCCATTCCCACTTCCGGTTTGTATGGTGCAGAGGATGCTGACCAGGGAGTTGCCCGACAACGCCGGTTGCAGCAAACGCGTGAGTTTGCTGTCCCGATAAGGCAAGTGCCGGCCGTCCCGATCTGTTGGATTGCCTGCCTTATCCTTGAGCTCCGACAGACGCGAGATGACGTTGCCCAAGGTCAGCAGACTTTTATTGATGTGCGCACCCTCCGTGCGTCGCTCTTTGGTTTCAGCCGCACGTTCCGAGCCCGCCAGATCGATCAGACTGAGCGTCGACACGCGGACTCCGCCAGGAGCGATGGCGCTTGGCCGCTCGGCAGCATCGTCACCGGCGTTTGCGCCCGCTCGTTCTCTGCTCTCCACCACGATCTGCACGACTGCGTGACTTCGTGAGCTTCGCGCGTTGAACTGCGTGCCGGCGACACGCCTGTTCTGGTCGCCCCTGGCGATCACGCGCAGGAGCTGTGTGGGGCTCTGCACTATTTCTTCTTTCAGAGGTGTCGCATAGACTCCTCGTTTGCTATCTTCTCGCAGTTTGATCTCTTCCTGTGGCGCTTGAGGTCCAAGGCCATTGCCCGGATTCTGCGGAGCCAGGAGGTCGTGGATCTTCTCGTTATAGATCTCCAAGTAGCTCACTCGCAGCAGGAACTCGCGATGCGGTGTTTCACGGATGTAAGAGAAGATGTCTGTGATGGCGAGTGGGATGACACCGGGGGACGAGGCGGTGCCCTGCATTGAGAAGGTCTTGCCAGTGCCAGTCATGCCGTACGCGAAGACTGTGCCGTGGTAGCCCTCCATGACCCGGCGCACGAGTCGTTTAGCCGCGGCATCGTACACTCGTGCATTATCGTCCGATGTGGAGAAGACGTTGTCTGTTGGTAGGTTGAAGGAGGGGTTAGCCGGGGGGTACGCCAGGGTTGCGGCATGCCAAGACCAGTACTCACCATAGTAGTAGTCGCCACCATCCTTGCCGCGGTAGGACACGACAGATTGCCGTCCGTCGACGTACCAATCACTCTCTGCTCGGCCATTGTCCGTCTTGTTGGCGTCGGGCCGTACCCTGACGCTTACGATGACGTTACCCTTCGACTCCTTAGCCGAAGAGCCGCTGGACGTGGACGAGCTCATGTCGTGTGGTGGCGAGCTTGTGATCTTGGACTTTGCTGGGGTGTCATCGTCGTCGAACGTGGTAGCGGCAGTGGACATGGAGCCGCGGGCTGACGAGGAGCTGCGGCTGAGCGTGGGAGACTCTCCATGTGAAGGCGCTCCGCCCACAGTGCCATCGTGAGGGTCTTCGGCAATGGCGGAGGTGTGTCGACTCGACGCGAGGCTGTTGCGGCTGGTTCGACCATCACCAGAGGCAGATGAGCCTCTCGCACCAGGCATCCGTCTCAGCGACGATGACGATCGCGTGGCTGCATTGCCGTTCGACCCACCCCGCTGCATCTGCAGCCTCGTTGGGTTCACGTGATTGGTGGGCGGCTGTGGGAAGGTAGGGATGCTCATGGCACGGCGGGAGCCGCCGCTACCATCTGAGCCGCCCATGCCTGGTTTTCGTGATGACGGGTTCTTCGCCGCAGAGAGAGAGTTCGAGTGTTGAGGGCCATTGGTTGGCTTCGCAGGGTTACGCTGCTTCTGAAAATGCGGGCGGGGCAGGGCTCGAGGCGACGAGGTCGCGATTGCTGTTGACACGGCGGACGCCATCAGCACGCGCGTGTGTGGTGGTGATGACGGTAGCAGTGTCCGATTGCAGATAGGTCGATTGCGCAAACGAGTGTGAGAGTATGTGACAAGTCGAGGTGATATGCGCGAGCCAACCAGTCAGCACAATGTCAAGACGGGTGCATGGCTTGGCAGGGGCGGCGTAGGCTGTGCTGCTCCAGCGCAAACAGTCACTGTGACTGGCGCGACTGATGACTGCTGAAACCGAGCTTCTTCTTCTGCTGCTGCCGCTGCTGCGGGCTGGCTAGCCGAAGCGATGTCAGGCGTGGTGTGATGCGGAGTGGTAGTGAGCCCCGGCTTGTGACTGTCACGGTCGGTGTCGGTGTCGGCAAAGCCGAGTGCTGATGAGAGTAGACCTTCTATAACGAGGGCCTGGACAAGGATCGGGACCAGGGCCTAGAAAAAGTAAAGGCGGATTGTGGCCGTTGCGAAGCTGGGGGGGTTCGCTGAGACACCTGTGGGAGCGAGTACCGGCCCAAGGTGCGTGACGAGGGAGTGACTTGCTCGCGGACGTCGCCAGCGAGGGTTCAGTGCGAGCGATTGGCGGTGGTTCGAAAACCTGGTATCTCGTGGCCAGTGGCAATGAGGGGAGGGGGGAGAGGGGGGTTTGCCAACTCCCGCCACAAGACCTCAGCGGCCGACGGCCAGAGCCAGCAGCCAGACGGGCTTGTGGGGACTGGGCGGCCTTGCGATGACGGCCAAGACCTGGCTGCACTGGCGCTGTGCTGGCGCGAGGAGGTGGAAGCTTGGGTCAGGGGAGACAGCAGCAAAGCTTGACCAACAGGTTCAATCAGCGCGCTGGCTGTGCTGTGCCGCTGGCCTCAGACCTCAGACACGATGCAGGCTGGCAGGCGCACGATCTCCCGGCTCAGTGCGATCGCAGCAGGGTCATGGGACGGTGAGTGCTTGAGATTGAGCAGTCAGCTGGAGAGAGACTGCGAGGCGAAAGTGCGAGTGGTGGAGGAGCAATTGAATAGCGATTGGAGAGGGATTGAAGGGCAGAGACAGATCAGAGCGCAGCTCAGTCTGAGTCTTGGCTGCGCGTTGCACAAGAGGCCTGGAAGCCGACAGTGCTGCAGCGTCGCGGTGTCCGGGCGCACGAGGGGAGCAAGATCCGTCAGGAGACGAGCGAGGCGAGCTGAGGATTCGCGGGAGACACAATTACGCCGCCGCCGTCGTCGTCGTCGCCGGATGGAGAGAGAGCGGGCTCACACAGGGAGGGACACGCACTGGCACGGCATGGCATGGCATACATATGACATGATCCTTGACGACGCTAGCAAGGTTGTGCGTGGAGGCGATGTTTCAGGCGGCGCAGTAGCGTATGAGGCAAGAGAGCCCGCTGTATCACCGCCGTCTGGCTGCGTGTCTGGCAGCAGGCGGGTGCGAGATGCGACGGACGGCGATTTGTCTCGTTCGTTTCGCGGTTGATGGGGGCGGGCTGGTGTGTGCTGCTGATGCTGATGCTGATGCTGCCGATACTGGTGCTTGCTGCCCGCAATGCATGTGAGCTTCACGGTGGAGCTGGCGTGGACTGGCCTGGGCTAGACTGCGCTGGTTAGGCTGGGTCACGCTGGGCGCAGGAGGAGACCAGGCTGGCGGCCGTCTTCACGAGCCACGAGTCCTGCCCGCGCTCCGAGATGCTGGTGTGAACCGGGCGGGCCACACACGGCTCGGCAGACGCAGCGAGTGGCTGGCTGGGAAAGGCTCGCTGCGACCAGGTTTGTGAGTCCGAGTCTGAGTCCTGCACCTGGTTTCCCCAGACCAGACCAGAAGAGGTCCGAGACCCTTGACCGGCGAGCAACCAGCGCCAGGAAACCGGCAGGAGACCGGCAGCAGGCAGGCGACGAGGCGGCAGGCGACAAGGGGAACGACGCTCAGACAGTTGCTGCCAGGCAGGGGCAGCTTCCACGCAGTCCGTGCGACGAGGGCGAGCGCTTGTGTGGCATCGGATCTGATGTGCTGCGATCTGCTGGGGAGCCGCGACGCCACGCCACGCTGCAAGGGAAGGCAAGGGAAGGCAGGGCAAGGCGAATTGCAGCGGATCAGGGCGCGCGCGAGAGGCAGGGTCCAGCATGCAGGAGGCCGGAAGGTTGACGCCCTCGGGGCCAGCCTGGTGGCTATATGCATGCCCACACGGGCGGCGTGTCAAGTTGCAGACGAGTTTTGTCTGATCCGGTTTTGGCATGAGGGTGAGTGATCAGCTCGTCCCTTGCCGCAAGCTGTGGCAGCTGCCGGAGTACTTGAAGGCCGGGTGGCTCCAGCAGTCCCGCGAGCCCGTCGCGAATCGCGCTGCCACTCCGCATGCCAACGGTCAAACCACTGATCGCGCTGGGTCTCGACCACGCTTGATGGGCCTGGCCTACTATGCCGTCTGGGCGGTGGCCTGCTTACTGTAGTGGCTGCGGGGGTCGACAAGGGCATTGCCGCAGCTCATGGAGTGTACGGGTGCTGTTCTTGCGAAGTCGGGTCCGCGAACCTGCTGTCATCCCAGAAGAGGGGCCAGAGGAGGTGGCATGTATGTTGATACAAGGTAGGCGCCGGGTATGGACAGCAAAAGTTACATATGTACTCTGTGTGTGTCTGGAGAGAGCATGAGAGGGGTGCCGCCTCGGGTTTGTCGGCGTGATGGAGTTACCGAAGCCGCCTTGACCGGTAGCGCAGCTCAGGCGTTGCGGATGAGGCTGCTGGAGTACCAAGTTTCCAACCCGCAGGAGTCTTCAGAGAGCGGTTGGACCGCGGACGGCGATGGCAATAAGGCGCGGAGGAGAGAGGCCAGCGAGTGTTGACGGAGTGCGCCGCCAGTGACGATACACGACTAGCGAGCGGACGTGAGGGACTCAATGCTTGGCAGGCTTGCGCAGCTCAAACTTCACCTTGGGCTGACCCAAGGGCTTGGAGAAGAGCGACGAAAAGTCCGTTTCCGGAATGCCAGTCCTGTCCTCGGTGTTCTCCCACTTCATGAGGCGGATCAGCGTCGCCAGGATGGTGCCGAGCTGCACGTACGCGAACTGCTCGCCGATGCACCTGTGCCTGCCAGAGCCGAAGGGGAGGTACGGGCTCTTGCCGCCCTTGCTGATCAAGCCGTAGCCGTAGTCGACCTTCTCGTCGTTCTCGTCGTCGCCAACGGCAATGGCGTTGTTCTCCCACCGGTGCGGGTCCCACTTGAGGGGCTCCGGGAAGAACTGGGCGCTACGCGCGGTGGCGCCGGGCGCGGCGAGCAGGTCATGCGTTGTGGGAATCACGTAAGGGGTCCCCTCGACGGGCATGGGGGTCTTAACGCGGCGGAGGATGGAGTGGATGGGTGCGTGCAGGCGGAGGGTCTCGCGGATGACGTGGGAATGCAGCTCGAGCTTCTGCAGCAGCTCGTAGGTTAGGTCCTGGCCTTGCAAGACGCGCTGCTGCTCCTGGTACAGCTCCTCCTGCAGCTTCGGGTCGGTCGCCAGGCGCAGGACGATCCACGCGCCAGACGACGCGGAGGAGTGCTGGCCAGCCATCAGCAGGGCGATCATCATGTGCGCGATCTCCTCGTCCGACAGCGGGGTGCCGTCCTTGTACGAGCAGGACATCAGGTTCCACACCATGTCGTGCTCGTGCTGCGCCTGCTTCTCGCCGGCCGCGCTCTCCCGGCGCTTGCGAATGATGTCCATGTACAGCTGAGCCATCTTGCGCTGCGCTGCGTCGCGTGCGCGGTTGTGCGGCAGCGGTGCGCGGGGGAGCATGAAGTTGATGGGCGAGAAGCCCTTGTCGAGGTTGTAGTACAGATCAGCGAAGCTCGAGTCGAACTTCTCGCGCACCTCTCGGCCTTGCAGCGAGCGGGACGCGGTGTAGATGGTGATCTCGCCGATGGCCTTGGGCACGGAGAAGGTGCCGCTGGTGGCCTTGGCGGCGATGGTCTGCTTGACGTAATCCTCGACCTCGCCGGCGATGAGGGAGACGTAGGAGCGGAGAGACTCGCTCGTGAGGCCGAACTTGACGAACTGCACCGCTGCTGTTAGCCGCGAGGCTCGACGGGGCTCCACGCACGCAACGAGTTCGGGGCGGTCGTACCTTCTTCTGCTCCATGAGGCGCGCGTTGGGGCAATCGTAGACCACTCCCCGGCCGAAGACCGGGGTTGTCAGGGGGGAGTACACCTCCTCTGCGCAAGCGTCGCGCAGCTTGCCATTGAGGATGAAGTCGTTGCCCCTGGTCCCGAGGAAGACGGTCGTCTTCTTGCCGAGGAGGATGAACGTGAAGACATCACCGTACTGTTGCGGACCGTCAGTCGAGGCCATCCGCCGCAGCCACAGCCGCATCAATGACCGCCAGCACTCACCTTCTTCTGGCAGTCCTCAAAAAAGCCGAACGGGTTCATGCCATACGTGACCGTGCTGCCAATGATCGGCAGCCAGTGGAAGACCACGGGGGGCTCGTGGGGGTTCTTGAACAGCACCTGGCGCAGGACGTTGATCACGACCGATGCCACGACAAAGGCAGCCAGGCCTGCGCTGGCAATCAGGAAGGGGGAGTGGTCGGCGCAGCACGCGAGCACGTGCTCCGCGACGTCGTTCAGGACGCCCATGGTGAGGGCGGTGGCTGTGGCCGGATGACTCGCAAACCCAGCTGAGCAGTTGGCAACGCACTCGCCGGTGTGGTGACCGACGTGTATATGAGGCCGATCGTGCAGACAACTGCGCTGGCTGGGAGCTATCCGCAATGCAAGGCTGCTACCCTGCGGCGC
>JAGYHY010000063.1:0-19403 GCA_024244165.1 Ascosphaera acerosa | reverse complement strand
CGCTCGATGCGCCAGTGCAGGATCAGCGAACGTACGTACATCAGCGCAGCGCCTCAGAGGCTCAGGCGTGCCTTTACTACCGCTTCACCTTCTCAGCCATCGCATTGATCGCCGCCTCTTCGTGCTTGATCTTTTCAACGGTCCGATCGCGCCTATACTCCATCACGCGCTTCTCCTTGAAGTACTTGACCTGATGCCGGCGAACGATGCATGGCTGTCAGTCCAGTGCTCTTGCGCACGGCACCAGGTAGCGGCGACGACTCACCCAAGCTCTCGAGCAAGCACCTTCGAACTCCTTCAGGGTCTCCCCGCATTTCGCCCTGGCCTCTGCGTCCTGCCGTATACCGTCGACGATGCTGTTCTCATCGAGGCACTTGAAGAACCGATCTCGCGCGATCCAGCATCGCTGCCGTGAGGTGCGGTCGGGCGCTATGAGGCCGCCATCTGCAGATATGGATTTGGGCGGCTCAGCGGACGGTGAGCTGGTGAGTGGCCAGACCATGGTTAGAAGCGGGCAGAGATGAGCCCCTCCAGCTTCGAGTCGGGTGCGATTGAGCTTGCGCAACTCGTGATGAGGCTATGCCGGCGGCTGGATATGCAGACCTAGCTCCTCAGATGCCAACGTGCTCACTGGCGACGGCAGATCGGCGCATGTCCTGCCCCATTCGGCGTCGCAGTCCGCGGAGACCGGCATTGGCAAGTGACGTCGGTGAAGCAATGATACCCGCCGGGCAGGCTGACCAGGCAAAGGAGGAGGGGGGGACTCAGCGATTGGGTGTGGCGCATCAGCCTGTCGTCGATTGAACAGCTCAATATCCGTCCTTGATCTCGTGGCTACTGTGGCTTGCGGCGCGTGCAGAGAGAAAGGCCGGGGGCTACTACTGGTCTGAGAAACACCCGATCATGCGAGGCCCGCCATGCTACATTTGCAGTCATAAGGAATCGCGTGCTTCGCGGGTGCTTGTGGTGTAGCCGACGGGCCTGTACATGGCCCCTAGAAGATGACATCCTCGTCCCCCTTTTCTCCAAAAACATCTGCAGGCTCAGTCTCAGCTGCCGTTGCAGCTGTTGGCTCAGCCTCCGCAGCTGTGCCCCTTTTCGGCTCCTGTGCCTCGGCCGTTGCCTGCTGCACCTCCGCTTGGGCCGCTGCCGTCTGGTCCTCCGTTGCTGCAGACACGCCCCCTGTTTCCGCCTGCTGGACCTCCAGTTCGGCCTTCTTCTGCGCTAGATCTTGCGCTGCTCGCTTGGCCCTGATCTCGGCATCGGCAGCTGCCGTGTCGCGTTGCTTCTTGTTTGATACCTGCATAGGTGGTGAGCAGAGGAGCCGTGGAGGCAATGGCATCTGGTGAGTCTCGTAGGTACCTTCTTCAGCCGGTAGAACTCTTCCCTATCTAGCTCGTCCAGCTCGGAGTTGATGTCTGCAGCAGGGGTCAGCGAGGCTGCAGAGACGCTGCATTCAAAGCGACAAGTGACGAGATACTCACATTTGATAGTGTTCTCAGTGCGGGGTATGATGACATGCTCGCTGAAGCGGTGGGTTAGTGGCGGTTCCTGTGAACGGCGGCTCGAACGGGTTGCAGTACATTGCGTTGACTGATGCTTGTTAGCAGTGATCTGACGACAGCCACACCCGCATCAATCAGCTTGACTCACCTCTGCGATTGACCACCTTGATGACCTCATCCAAGATTACAAATGCTGTCTGTGCAGTGACGGTCGTGTCAGCCACAGTGCGACTGCCCTCACTCTCACGAATCACGGACTCGCACCTGCAAACTCGCCAACTCCACAAGTACGTCGACGGCCCTCGCGTACGTCTCTCGCGACTTTTGCACTTGCCGCCCGCCTCTGCCCAGGCCTGTCAGGCTGAAATCGTTGATGCCCTCCGCCGTGTAGCTCTCGAACGCTGGTAGCAAGACACCTGACACGTTCTCCTGCTTGGTGCGAATGCGGAACCGTGCCTGCTTCGCTGACTCCTGGACCTGGAAGCTGATGTCGCCTCCGGTGGCGTAGGTTACTTCTGCCAGGGAGAACGCGGCGATCTGCATGACACGGCCCATCTTGCGCTTGGCATCATCAATGCGGCGGGTGATCTCTTCGCATTGTCAGAGACAGGTCGCGATAGTGTTCATGGCGGACGCCCGCTGGTCAGCTCTATGGCTCGCGCACCTCGGAAACGTCTAATGAGCCGGCCAGCACCACGTTAGCAAGGCACTGCGGCCGCGAACCAGGCGTCAGGTCTCAACTGACTTTGTCAGGGCCTCGCTCTTCCTCTTTAGCAAGCTGTATCCTGTCTCCGCGCCTCTCAGCTTGCCCTTCATCACGCCCAGCGACTGGCGCGTGGGGAACACGGGCTCTCGGTCCTGAACTAGCCATCAGCACCCCGCGTGTAGCACACGAGCACACTCCGGCGTAGCGCCGATCTGGGGCACGCACTCCCGCTCCTGACATCCTGACGCGTGTGCCGCAACGGCGGCGGTCGTGACGGCGGTGGTCTGATCGGCAGCCAAATGATGGCAAGCCACTCCCAGTACTCGGCAGCGAGGCCACCCTCGCCAGCGCCGCCCGTCGCCAGCTGATCAACGGCCGACCTTCGTCCTCCGCTGGTCGATAATCGATGATCGCCGCCGTCACCGTCAATGACGCCGCAGCGCGGCCAACTGCAGCCCGAGACCGCGGAGCGACGTCAACCGGCGGTGCACGTGACCGCGGCGTCGTCATCGTCGACAACGCGCCGATCGAAATGTGGCGACGACGACGACGACGGCGACGAGGGTACAGTATGCATGTGCATGATCAGGGTAGTGTGGCGTCGAGGAGCAACGAAGAGCACCTGCGTTGCTTCTGGGGTCCCGGAAGCCTGACTACAGCGCGCCTGACCCTGCTCTGGCCGCCAGATCATCCCAGCGCCCCTCTGGAGCTGCATAAATTCAGCTTAGCGATCCGTGATACGCCTGGCGCCATTGAACAACTGCCTAACAAGCGTCGCACAGAGGCAGCGTGAACGCTCGACCTACCTCCACAGGGCGTGACGATGTTGGCAACGGACGACAGGGCAGTGAAGCCCGATCTCTTCCTGATCGTGGGTTCCATCACAGTTGCTTCGCCTTCAGGGATACCGTTACTGACCGGGGTCATGTGCCATGAACTGCAGAGTGACGAGGACACGCCCTACGAGCAAGACATCGTGCGCGATCCGGAGAGCGTCAAGACATGGCTCAATTACATCGAGTTCAAGCAGCAGCATGGCACACTCCTTGAACAGGCATTTGTGAGTGCCACCACGCTCTGTCATTCAGAGCAATGGCGGCACGGACGCCTCAGCCTGTACCCCAACCCTTTCCTTGCGATGCGATGAATGGGCACGAAAGGATCTAACAGATAGCGCCGATGGGCCAGGTCATGGAGAGGGCTTGCATGCAGCTGCCCCGGTCGTACAAACTGTGGAAACTGGTGAGTTATGTAGCCTGACCTCCGCATATCTGCTCCTCGCCCGCTCCTCGATGATAGCTGACCGCTATCGACCAATCGCTCCGGCAACAGTACCTTGAGTTCCGCATCAAGCACTTGTGTCTTCGCAACCCCGCCGTCCACCAGTCCGAATTCTTGAAGGTCAATCGTCTCTTCGAGCGCGCCCTGGTCCTGCTCAACAAGATGCCTCGCATATGGGAAATGTACCTCAGCTTCCTCCTGTTGCAGCCGCTGGTCACCGCGACTCGCAAAATCTTTGACTCGGCTCTGCGAGCGCTTCCAATTACACAGCACAACCGGATATGGAAGCTCTACAAGATGTTCGCGCGGTCGGTCGGCGGAATCACCTCGGTCAAAATCTACGGACGTTACATGCAAATCCATCCTGAGAACGCCGAAGAGTACATCGACATTCTGATCGACAACCACCAACATACCGAGGCCGTCAGTTGGTATCTCAAGATGCTCGACAACCCTCGATTTCAGTCAAAGAAGGGCAAAAGCACTTTTCAGCTATGGACGGATATGATAGATCTCATCGTCTCCAATGCCAAGGACATCAAGACAGGCCCGGAGTCCGGTATCGACGTCGACAAGATACTGCGCAGTGGACTGGACAGGTTTGCGGACCAACGCGGAAAGCTATGGACAGGACTGGCAACATACTGGGTCAACAGGGGCGTCTTCGAGAAAGCGCGGGACATTTTCGAAAAAGGCATCACAACCGTCATGACCGTGCGCGACTTTACAATGATCTTTGATACGTACGTCGAGTTTGAGGAGTCGATCATCAGCAACCTGATGGATGCTGCGGCCCAAACCAAGACAAGCAAGGGCGATGATGATGACACGGACTGGGAGTTGGACATTCGCATGCTGCGATTTGAGCAGCTGATGGACCGACGACCCTTTCTCATCAATGACGTCCTGCTCCGGCAAAACCCACACAACGTGATCGAGTGGCAGAAGCGTGTTGCATTATGGGGGGAGAACAAGCCTGAGATAGTCAAGACATACACCGACGCCATCGCCTCTATCGAACCGAAAAAGGCACATGGCAAATTCTCAGAGCTGTGGTTGAACTACGCCAAGCTCTACGAGCACGGTGGTGACCTCGACACCGCTAGGATCATCCTGGACAAAGCAGTGAAAGTCCCATACAAGTCAGTCGTGGAACTTGCAGAATTATGGTGCGAGTGGGCTGAGATGGAGATCAGGAACGATGACCCAGATCGCGCTAAAGCCGTCATGGCCAAGGCTACTCAAGCCCCAAAAAGATCAACGGTGGATTACTTCGACGAATCCCTGTCGCCACAGCAGAGGTTACACAAGAGCTGGAAGGTTTGGAGCTTTTATGTCGACCTGGCCGAAGGCACAGGTACTCTCGAGGAATCAAAAGCCATCTACGAACGCATATTCGAACTACGCATTGCGACACCACAGACCGTCGTCAACTACGCAAATCTGTTGGAAGAGAACAAATACTTCGAGGACTCATTCCGAGTATACGAACGCGGGTTACAACTATTCACATACCCGGTGGCGTTCGAGCTGTGGAACCTGTATCTCACCAAAGCGATGGACCGGAGGATACACCTCGAGCGATTACGCGACCTTTTTGAGCAAGCACTCGATGACTGCCCGCCGAAGTTTGCAAAGATCCTATACCTGATGTACGGGAACCTCGAGGAGGAGAGGGGCTTATCTCGTCATGCCATGCGCATCTATGAGCGTGCCACGCACGCGGTAGCAGACGCTGACAGGGCTGAGATGTACCACTTCTACATCACTAAATCAGCTTCCAACTTCGGGTTGCCGTCGACGCGGGCGATCTACGAACGTGCCATTGAGGAACTCCCTGACGTTGAGGCTAAAGAGATGTGTCTCAAGTATGCCGAGACGGAACGGAGGCTGGGGGAGATTGACCGGGCTCGGGCAATCTTCGGCCATGGCGCACAATTTAGCGATCCACGCGTCGACCCAGAGTTCTGGCGCAAATGGGAGCAGTTTGAGGTCCAGCATGGCAATGAGGACACCTTCAAGGAGATGCTGCGCATCAAGCGAAGCACTCAGGCCAAGTTCAAGTACGCTACCCAAGCACACCCCGCCCGCTCAGTACATTGGCTTCATAAACTGACTCTCGTTGTGCAGCACCGATGTCAATTTCATTGCATCTCAGGCCATTGCTCGCAGCAAGCAGCTGGCAGCACAAGCATCAGCAAGTGCTGTGGCTGACGAGGGCAGCGGTGAGAAGCAGGCCGACGCCATGTCTCTACTCGAGCGCCAAGCTCGGGCGCCTGCAGGCTTTGTAGCGGCAAGCACTGCGCCCGAGAGCGGAAAAGTAGCCTCGAGTCAGCCACCGGCCACACAGCCAATTCAAAATCCCGATGCAATTGATCTCGGCAATGATTCCGACGACTAGACTCCTAGTGACCCTCAGGCTTGGTGTGCTGATCACCCATGCAGCTAGTTTCAAGGCGAGGGAGGGTCTGAAAAGCATTTAAGGTCACCTAGCATACCAGCAATATTGCATGATCAGCGCACCCGCACTCATGCTGCAATTACGGCGACACTGCCAACGTTGATCATATCAATGTGCTCATGCTGCCATCTTGACATCCAGAGATGGGCTAGCACCTACACCCCAGAATGACTCAGCTATGACCAGGATGCTGTCGCTGTCAGGTGCTGTGCCTGGTCCAACCACTCCGCCTGCCGTTGCAGTCACGCTGGCAACGTGCCGCAGTTGTAACCTGACCTCGCGATGGCGATCATCTGTCCGCCTACCATCGGTCGTACGGCTCCAGCCGCTCTCCCTGCCGTCCTGGAACGCACCGTAGTGATGTCAAGCGAGTGTGACGTTTGGTTCTGGCACACACATGTTTCTGGTTCATCAGCTCGCTGATCTCTGGGACATGTGGGGTGTTGCAACGATGAAGTGAACTGTAGGATCCCTGACGAGGCGAGTGTACCTGGTGACAGGCCGGTGCCGCGACAGCGGCCGGCAGAAGCCGAACCACGTTCCACCAGGCGAGTGGCCCAGCCTCCTTGGTACGAGGAGTAGACCGCACACTGAGCTCTCGATTAAGCTGTGGTTGAAAGCTTGATCTTGGTCGCAGGTATACATCGCGCGATTGCAGCGGTGCGTACCCGTCACAGCCATGTTAGAGCAGAGGCCCTTCATCGTGCGAGATGACTCGTCAATGCGAGAAGTACTGTGACTGTGTCGCCAGGATGCCAGCAATGTATGCGCTGTTCACCCCCCAAGGGACGGCAGAAGACCAGCAGAATATCCTGGCAAGGTTAACCTCGTGGGCGCGCGTGAGACGAGACTGCTCAAGGGACTTGCACAAAGCGGCTGGCGTTCGTACCTCACATCATGTGCAAGACCTCGTCGAGCGCAGGACTCGCGGATGGGGCCTCCTTCGGGATAGAGAGCGCCGGCGAGGGCAGCCAATGAGAAATGGTGACTTCATCGCCCCAGCGTCTCATGAAGATATTGCAAGCACAGCACGTCCGACGGGGGCACTCAGCGCTGGTGTGGCATATGTTGCCCAGCTTTCCAGCGAGCAACTGCTTCCTAGCACAGAGAGCCTGCTTGCAAGCGGATTTCACGTCGATGCCGTCGACCGAGACGGGCGTCTGACGCGAGAGGCGAGGCCGGAGTCGAGTAGGCAGCTCCCCGCATTATCATCCTGCCGCTGGAGCGTCTCATGATGCTGACCCAGGCCCTAGATTCAGCACATGTCCCGCCATCCCGCCACCAGCAACGTGCGAACAACATCTTCGCTACTCTAACCATCAGAGACGGTCACGGAGCGCACTCGACCGATCATGACATGGCTTTCTTCGAGAAGTTGCGACAGCGGGTGAGTCAAACGATGTCACGCACGACTCGAGCGAGTCACCGCTGATGGCTTCTGTCTCGTTGAGGGCTGGGAATGATCGCCACCCTGCTCGGCCCCGAACACCTCGCTACCGTCAGCCAAGACGCAGCGGCCGGCGATCATCTGGCCCACGCGAGAGCGGGCAGCGTGGTTCGGCGTGGTGTATGCGCTCTAGTCACGTTAGCACTCCTGGACGAGTGCCGGCAAGTGGAGACCATGCGGGGAGGTGCCAGCGAGCCTGGCGTCAGGTAGCGGTACCATCCGTTTGCTCATGGTCAAGGCCCCACTTGACCCACAACGGCTCCTACTGTACGTTGCGACCAGGACGACCTTCAGACATGTGAGGCAGGTTTGGTGGCCGCAAGATTGATGGTAGTCCGAAGCTGGGTCGCATGCTGGCGCAATGGCCGCGTCAGGTATAGGGGAGGCGTAGAATTCTTGAAACGGTTGCTTCTCGTCCAGCGCGCCGGGGCTGAAGCCTCCTCCTGAGGTTGCTGTGAAGCACGTAGCGCTCGACCAGCCCGTGCATCATGCGTCGTGGTCGGCGCACGCGACGTGCTGGTGAGCCGCAGCCTTGCCCAGATCGGGCATGCTAGCTGCTGGCGCATCTGCAATACATGGGTGCACAGCATGCGATTCGCTCCGTCAGATTCAGCAGGTGGTATGCAGGCCATTGCGGAGTAGAGTAGGTAGCCACCGGCAGGGATCATGTGCACCACATGGGTCAAGAACAGCTTTGGCGGGCCAATGGCATGATGGCAGACATGAGCAATGCTGCAGCTCCCATGCTATTGCGGGGCAATGAGGGCCGAAAACCCTCGCCGCACGCTGCTTTCCTCGTAGCCCATGCTTCAGCTAGCAGGTTCCGCGCCGTGAGCCGAACCAGCGGTGATAGTCATCCGACCCCATGGGGAGAATAGGGGTCCCCTGAGAGTCCGGGGCACTTGTTGATGGCAGGGTGTCATCGCCGACTTCTGTAGCCACCCGTGGTGCAAACGGCGTAGGCCGCCTAGGTACTTCAACCTCTTGAAGGCATGTACTTATATAAGAGCTGGGCTCGCACCGTGCATGAGCTTAGGCGAAGGTATTTTGACATCATCACATACTCTCAACGCAACCTGCAGACTTATTAACGATCAATAGCCTCTCGAGATGTATGTTGCACTGACCAATTGCTAGGACTTCAATTCGATGCTGACCTTGACCGCGTGGTTGTGACAGAGGCCCAAGAGCAGTGCGCACTGCGCTGCCACATCCACCTCACAATGAAGACCGGGTGTTTCCCAACAGTGTATAATGTATACGTCCTTTGTGCATTCGCCACAGTCGGTAAGTTCACGCCATCATCGAGATTGGCAAGCTGTGTGCGATACTGGGCGGTACGCTAACGGCAAGGTCCGTGACAGGTGGCTTGCTATTCGGTTTCGATATCTCCTCCATGAGTGGTGAGTATAGCTCGTTCCAAGCGCAACCTCGACGTTTGATTCACTTGACTCATGAGTGCGGTGTGCAGGCGTCATTGGCACTCGAGGCTATACCAGTTACTTCGGTGTCACCGGCGGCGGCTATAAGCAAGGTGGTATCACCTCTGCCATGGCATGGGGTTCTCTCGTTGGTAGTTTCGGCGCCAGTTGGCTCGCAGATCATCTGTCGCGTGTCACAACGCTGCAGATCGCCGCTGTCTGCTGGATCATTGGCTCAGTGTGAGTGTCCGGGAGCCGATTCTCCCCTGACAAAGTCGGTTTTGCTGACACTAGCCTCCTAGGTTCATGTGCGCCGCCAATGGCCTCGCGCTTCTCATCGTCGGACGCATCGTTTGCGGTTTTGGTGTCGGCATGGCCTCAACCGTTGTTCCCATCTACCAAGCCGAGGTGGCCCCCAAGGAGATCAGAGGTGGCATCATCTCCTTGCAGCAATGGGCTATCACCTGGGGTATCATGATTCAGTACTTCATCCAGTACGGCTGCAGCTTCATCGGCGGTGGGCCTGACAACCCAAATCAGGGAACAGCCTCTTTCCGAATCCCCTGGGGTATCCAGATCGTGCCCGGCGTCATCTTCCTCGGCGGACTGATGTTCTTCCCGAAGTCACCCCGCTGGCTTGCAGCCCACGACCGCTGGGAGGAGACCATGGAGGTCCTTGCACGCCTGCACGGCAAGGGCAACAGAGAAGACCCCAAAGTCTTGGCCGAGTACAAGGAGATTGAGGATGCGATGATTGCTGACCGCGAGGGGGAGAAGGCGACCTGGTTTGATCTGGCGAAGCCTCGCAACCTCAAGCGTGTGTCTCTCGGTATGGGTCTCCAGATGTGGTCCCAACTCTCGGGCATGAACGTCATGATGTACTACATCGTGTACATCATGCAGTCTATCGGCATCGGCTCGCCTCTCCTGACATCGGCGATTCAATATGTGCTGAATGTGGTCATGACACTGCCGGCCATCATGTTCCTCGACCGCATGGGCCGCCGCCCGACGATTCTGGCAGGCTTCTTCATGATGGCAGTCTGGCTATACCTTGTCGGCGGACTACAGGGCGGGTTCGGTGAACCTTACCACTCTGACGACCCCACTGATCCTCTCAGCGCCATCACCTGGAGGATTCCGGACGATGAAAGATCAGCAGGAAAGGGCATCATCGCCTGCTCCTATCTCTTCGTCTGCAGCTTTGCCACGACAATCGGACCTACCTCTTGGGCGTATCCTGCTGAGATATACCCGCTCAACATCCGTGCAAAGGCGGTGGCCCTCGCAACGGCAACGAATTGGACTTGGAATGCGCTTCTTGGTCTCTTTGTGCCGCCCCTGCTGCACTCCATCAACTGGAAGATGTACATGATCGTGAGTAGCCACGCGACGCTATTGGCTGCAGGTGAATTGACCACTGACGTTGTTCTCTTTTCCTGCAGTTTGCCGCATTCAATAGCTGCGCGTTCTGCCACATGTTCCTGGCATGCTTCGAGACCAAGGGCTACACTCTTGAGGAGATGGGCGACATCTTCGACAGCGGCAAGTGGCCGTGGCAGAAGATGAATATCACGTCCAGGCTTGATGAGTTGAAGTCCAAGGTTGAGGCTGGAGAAGCTAAGATTGCTGTTCCAACCGTTTCTGAGAAGCGGATCGAGGAGACAGTTGAGCATGCTTGAGCAGTGGAGAATGTCACTGGGTTGTCGCATCTTGGAGATTTGCTCGCGCGTGTGACCAGCCCGACAATTGCGTCTGCCATAGCGCGACGCTTATCATTCGGCTTCTCGCAGGGCGTCAGATTGTCCATAGGAGCTTAATAGCATACTGTACAATGCGATATGACTTCATGATTTGCCCATTGCCACCACAAGACCCAGTGAGAAGTGGTTGGCGCCAATGGTGTGCGATGCGATCATCTCCATGTGGTGTCGTGCCTACCGCAACTCCGAGCCCTCCAAGCTCCCATTGACTAGCAGCAGAGGACGTGAGATCCGCCGCTAGCCCCGCAAGTGCGCGCCGGCCGTTCGAAAATGGATTAGGCTCGTTTATTCTCAGGCGTGTTGTGTCAAAAAACGCTTGAATGAACTACCCGCGCTATCGTCATCTCGCAGATTCCAAGCGCTGGCTGTTGGTCGAGTCCTCGCGCCGTGTGGGCTCACCAGCTGTGTGAGCTTGATTGGACGTGGCTATGGTTGTAGGATCTGCCGACAGCGTTTCCCTGACCTCATCTGCGTCGGGAGGGAGTACCTCCTCAAACAGACTCGGGAGGAAGCGGCCCAATCGCTTTTGGGTCTCAGTCCAGAGCTGCTCTTTCGATGGGTCGTCGCGAGGCCTGCGAATGTAACCCCCTGAAGCCATGACTAGCAAAATGTTCTTCAGACTCTCGGGTATTGCCTCAGCCTGCGATACAATTAGCTGACGAGCTCCGAAAGTGAATGTCAACGTGATTACTCACCAGACTCTGATCTTGACCGCTGTTCATCATGCGATCTAATAAATCAAGTATTCTGAGCCACAGCTGAGTCATCTGGTCCCACTCAGACAATAGAACGAGGTAATGCAAGAAAACCTTGCATAGGAGCATCGCAGCCTGTACTCGTGTCTGCGCCATGCCGACAGGGTCGCATCTGTAGACCTCAGGCTTCAACAAGCGCTCCACCAAGGGAAACAAGACCTCGTTGAAGATTGAGGCCCATTCTTTGTGATCACTCGTGGCGATGTCAGAGGACAGCAAGGCTCGCTGCAGTATTGTCAACGCGTGATGGCGTATTTGCCGAGAGGGGTTGAGGCATTGCGTGGTCAGAGAGCTGAACATCGGTGACCAGTAAGCAGCCCACGCCTCGTCCTGCTCGAGATAGGACTGTGAAATCAGCGTAGCGACATGTCCTGATAGAGTCTGAATGAGATTCGTGGCTTTGACGCCGCGCATGACGAAGGGATCGTCGGTAGGTGATGTTGCTGGAGTGCTTGTGTTACGTTGCGCAGCTCCTTTTCTCGCTGTCCGCGAATCCTGCGCACCGTCCGATGCTAGGGCACCCGCACTCGCAATATCGTTTGCAAGTGCAACAGCGAATTCAAAGTTATCTGCCGACACGATGGGCGGGGTCTCCGTCACAAGTCGATGCAGCATGTCGAGTGCCAAAGCAGCTGCCTCGGGATGCTGATGGTAGCGCTGCAAGATCGCCCAAAAATCCGGAGAGCTCGTCATCTCAGTCCTCAGAGGCAATGACTGTGAGACACATCGGTCCAATCCGAGCACTATCGGAATGGCAGCGTATTCCAAGATATCTGGGGAGAGACTGGACACGGAGTGCAGTATCACGGGCGCCCGAATGAACGAGTGCATCTGCTCATATTAGCCCAATTCTGCAGCAGACTTGCTCAAGGGACCAACTTACATAGCTGCTAGCCAACACCTCAAACGTGTAGGTTATGACACGGCACACCATGATCGGATGATATTGGCGAACTTCGCGGATTATCGACTGCAAAGTAGCAGTCAAATCTTCTCCCAAGTGTTTGACTGACTCTTCATCACGGAGCGTGAAGGTGGTGGCGAGCTCAAGGCAGTATAGCACGGCTGGGTCGTAGTCCACATCAGAGGTATGTTGCTTCCGAGATGGAGCTAACGAGCCATTCCTGCTGTAGTACGTAGCCGTTGCGCTGCCGTCTGGCACTGCATCTAAAAGCGCGTTGACAAGAGCGGTCAGCGGCTCCAAAGGCAGGGTGCGCATCATTTGCATCAGTTCTGGGATTGAGCAAGCGCCGATGCAGTCCACAGTGCAAAGAGTATTTTCCACCTCTTCGTCAGACGGCTCGGGAGGTTCATCGGCAGCATAGCCTGCCAGATATGAAGTGAACGCAGACAGAAGGCCGGTCTCATTGAGACGCTGATCGCGATTGACAACAGACGACGTCGGTTGCAATGGGATTGGTGGGATGTCCAGCTTGGCGCTGGCACCAGTGAGTGGCCGAGTGAGCGAGTTAACGAAGAGTCTGGCGAGTATGGTCACAACATGTTCCCAGCCCGAACGCACAGCAGGAGCGCTGTGATGCAATATTCTGAAGAGAACGACGGTAGCTAATTGCGCCCTGTAATCTCTGCCGAGTCTGACAGCCAGCTCGCTCACCATCACAGTGCTCTGTCCCATTTGCACTTCCGTATTGAGCGTAGTATTCGGCGGTGAGTCAGTGATGAGGCTGCTGATTGATGCCAGGCAGTAGATGATGCGATCCATGACCTCAGTGAGGCCGTATTTGGTTGCGATCCTGGCACACTGATCGAAACCAGTCACGATGCGCGAGAACACCGCATCGTCAGTTGCTGACATGAAGACATATGACAACGTTGCGATGATAGGTCGCCAAGTCGTCCGAAAGATCTCGGCGTCGTAGACATTTGTCGTGCATGACACCAACGGTCCAGCGCTTGTAGTCTTTGTAAGCAGCTCTTTCCAAGCGAAGTCAAATGCGTGCTTGCTCTCATGCTCTTCAGGTAGAATGATCTCGTTTTGCTCGATGGCTGTGTAAATGGCTGTCAGGTAGTCTTCGTCGAAGTTCTGACCGCCGTTGCAGCCACTCAGATTCTTTGCAAATGCCGAGCTGGACATGCGGTCGGGAGTTTTGACATTCGGGTTGTAAAGGTTGGTGTTGAGCATAATGATAGCGTAGGTCAGGATGAAGAGGGAGTCCTTGTCAGCGACATTAGAGGGTGCGGCGGCTGACATGTACTTCTGGGAAAAGATGGTCAGGATGCGATCAATCAATGCCGCCTCCCCAGGGAGGCGGAAAGACCCGAGGAGTTCGCGGAGAGCCTCAACAACGTCCTTATCCTTCCAGTTGAACAAGTCCATGTGAGCCTCTAGGAGCGTCTCATTCGATCGCTTGGAAAGGTATTCGCCGAGGACCTGCTTTGACACCCTGCTCGTGCCCTTCAAGAATGCGGCGATTGCATGTGCGTCGTTGGGATCGCTGATGATGGACTGAGCGGCGAGGTACATGATTCCGCCTTTGGGATCCTCGTTGAACTTTTGCGCTCCACGGATGGTAATCCGCTTAGTTTCACGCTGCCGCTGGAGGACTGCCGGATCCGGTCCTGACGTCAGAGCTGGGTCACAATCAAGTCGATCCGCGAGGTAGCGAACATGGCACAATAGGGCGTCAAGGCATAATGGCGGTACGCTTGTGGTGCTCCATGTAGCGGAGTCAGGAAAGGCATTTCGAGAAAGTAGTCCGACCAGATCCTCACAAAGATCTGCTGTGTCGACCTCGCAGTCGTAGTTGACGAACAATTCCATCATAAATGTCGGTATCCTCACAAGCGAACACAGCGACTCGACCATAGCTTCTCTGGCCTCAGGCTTGCGAATGCCGCCCTCTAGACCCAACCGCTGTCTGTCCTTGACGGGTATTGGTGTCGATCTGCCACTGCTAGTAGTGGACAATTTAGGCGTCTTGGGAATACCAGCGTACAGCGACGGGTCGATACCAGCCTCAGTCGGGATGTCTACCTTGGGGTGAAGACAGGAGACGAGGTACGACAGGTAGAGTTCCTGCTGTAGCTTCAGTACATGTCGACATGTCATCAGCAGAGTGCCGGCGACTCGTAGGGCACTGGCAAGCAGGCCGATATTCTCGGATCTGACGAGTTGGAACAGATATCGACACAAATCGTCTTGCGCTAGCTGTGCCAAGCTCCGATGGATAGCTATGGCGGGTCCTGCAACCTCGAGTGCGACGTCAATGATGCGCAAAGACATGATTCTCATGGCGTCTGAATGCTGCGGGTTGTGGGGATCAAGCAGGTCGATCAGCACTCGGAAAAGCTCCTTGATGGACGGTGTCGAGTATGGCTTGACCTCAGCGTTCTCATCAGCTGTCGCAAGTGAGTCAGTTCGCATGATCTCGTCCGCTGAACCGACGGCTTCAGCAGCAGTTGTGGACGTCACGTCACTGGGCTTCTGCGTCGGAGTCACCCTGCCTCCAGTCCTCACAGGGTCGATCGCATCCTGGCCCATGGCCGTCGTCGTCTGGCTGCTCACGGTATCACCATCAACCAAGGGTATCATCTTGAGCGGATCAGGGCCAGTTGAGTGCTGGTCCGCATCACAGCGCTGCGTCTCAGTAGCCACTTCGTCGGGTACCGACGAGAGACGTCCGAATATTACCTGACACATGCTGACCATCGCCATCTCTGCCGAGCGCCGCAAGACCTCTGACAAGCGGGCTTGGCAGCACATGCTCAAGCCAGTCTCCATCAATTCACACACACTCTGATCGCCGAGCAGCTCCCCCTCGGGTCGGGTCATCATGTCCTCCATGAGTTTGAGGATCCGCAGGAGAACCACTTCATCTGCTGCAGAGTCGGTCGCCTCAAATCTGCAATGTGTGATGGCCGCCGAAAGGTATTGCATGGCTAGTGAGGCGCGTGGTGACTGCTTCGTGATTATATTGTATGAGAAAAATTTTGTAATTGCAACGAGCGCCAGTGAGGTGATAGGCGCGGATGTAGAAGACGAGCGAATGACCTGGAGGAATGGATGTAGCAGCGCAGGCGTGTCGAATGACCTGATGTCCGTGCATGTCTTGAGGTCGGCGCGCAGGCGCGTAAAGGCGGACATCAGGGGGTTGTCTTGAAGACTTTTGCCCTTCTTCCCTCGCAACCCCCATCTGCTCTGGAGCGCGTGGTTTTCTTTGGCATCGCTGGCCACGGCGTTGCTTCCGCCTGGCGACACTGCACCCGTAGCGATGAGTCTCACGCCCAATGCAGCAGCATTTCTAAGCGTCACCTTCTTCTTGGTGTCCTCTTCAGGGGAATGACCAGTGCCTAGGATGGCTGCAACGGAGGAATGGGCCCATCGCGAGTGCTTTCTCATCGCCGACGAGACAGTGATGCATTCGGAGATAACAAGGGCGACAGGGTCCATGGCGATATGGACTGGCGCACCTGCCTCAAATCTGGCAGCTGGTGTTGCCACCTCGGGGGCGGACGCCACTGGTGGGCTATCCGTTGGCAGCATAGCCGCTGCCATCGTGCCAGCTGGCGGGATATAGCGCTGGTCTAGTGCAGCTCCGACAAGATGAGCGGCGTTGTGCTCGGAGGTATGAGGTCTGTTGCGCAGGAGCTGATGCCGTAAGAGCAGTCGAATGGTCGCAAGGTGAGAGCAACCCGGCCGTCAATGCAAAGAGCTTCCTCTAGCATCCGTAAAACTGATTCCTAGCCTGATCAGCGTGGCCTAATTTGGCAGGTATTGTTGCGGCTTAGGCGAAGCGGTCTCGGCACGCAGTCAGCCAGTCCGCCAGTCCGCCAGGTTGGAGCAACCGTCGCGCAACCAACCCGAGAGTGCAGGTGCAAATCGGCAGCGAGTCAACAGCCCACGCGGAGACGGCGGGCATGCAGTCTGAAGGCTGGAGCTGGCCCGACTGCGCGGCCCCAATGGTGTGCGTCCGAAGCCTTGATATGCTGCGGCTGAGCTGTGCCCGCTGTCGCCATCGTTGTCGTCGTTGTCGTCGGTACGGGATGACGTTGGGTACACATCACACCACACAGGCACCACCACACGCGGCCGTTACCCTGCTCCGTCACACTACAATACGCGGCGGCAATCAATCGCGTAGCCGACCGAAAGCGGTCTAGCGCCGCAGCTTGCAAGCGCGCCAGCCGCGGTAAGCGCGGGGGTCCAAGCGCCGGTGACGTCACCAAGACTCGCACCTGAGAGCCTCAGGCACCAGCTCCGGTTGGCAGATCAAACGCCAATGCCAACAACGTCACTCGCTGGGACCGCAGCTTGACGCGAGTGATGGAGCTCGGGGTGTTTGTCGACCGCGAGGTGTATGATGGTGCAGCGCTGGGTCAGGCTCATGAGGTGTACTGATGGTCACCGATGCAGGGCGACTCGCGCTGCAGGACGTCGAATGCTGCTGATTGTCGCGCCGCACAGCGCCTGCTCGCTCGCCCCTTACGACTGACGAGACGCATGACATCAACAGGACCGCAGATTCGCGCTCGGTGCATGCCCACGGGATTGCAGGGTGCCTCGAGCACAGCCTCGCACCACATGCTCGTCAATTGGCCGCTCTGCAGCTCCCTGCGCGACTGTCGTCCGAGGACTCGTCAGCGGACCTCATGCGCCCCTGAGACGCGCGCGCTCGGCTGAGCCCTCGCTACTCGTCTCCTCGCACCATGCCCAGGGCTGCAGAAGAGCTGTTTCAGACGCCTCTTGAAAGCCTCACGTTATACCATGCCGCGGATCCCATCTTGTCATCAGTGCTCGTCTTCTGCGGGCCTGTCGTCACTGCCAACTCGCGAGTCAGCAGCTCGAGGATCCAGGCTCACGTGGTGTCCGCAGGCGGAGCCAGGAGCTATCCTCAGATCACCGTCTCGCCAACAGCTTCCATCTACGCACCGGTCCACTACTTGCCACGAGACCAGCAGGGCGATCCAGACCGGCGGGGTTTAGCCGTCTGCATAGCCAAATACTTCAACGACATACGCCCAGCTGTCAAGCAAGAGCTTCTTCGATATGCGGAGAGCTCAGGCGGGCAGCTGCCGCCGCAGAGCGAGGCATTTGATGAAGTGCATGCCGCTGGAGTCGCCACCCGGATGACATTGGTCAAAGAACCCGCAGACATCGCACGCAGCGTGCGAGACACGTACGGGAGGCAATATGCTGCGCGAGTCGACGCTCACCTCGTCCTGCCACCGCAGACTGTCAAGCCGTTTGCAGCTGAAGGCCATTGGTTCGATGATAGCTACGCCCTTCGCTACGGAGAGTATGCACACCTCGTCTCCGCGCTCGGCGAGCCGGTCTGCCTTTCTACGTCCCGCTTGAAAAGGGCTGCTTCGCCAACAAAAACCCTGGGTAGCTCAAAGGTGTTTAAAAGGAGCCATAAGGAGGCTCTGCGACTTGCGATGTGCGAGGTGGTCGACACGGAGGAACGGTACGTTGGCAAGCTGTACGAGCTCACAACGATCTTTCCCAGCCACCATGACAGCGCATCCGCAGCCGTCGCCAGCGACCTGTCGCGTGAAGATGCACAGCTACTGCGCTCCGTTCCATCATGCCTGCAGCAGATTTTGTCCGTCAATATGCGCTTTCTTGATGAGATCAGGCAGATTCTTGAAGCAACGGAGGGCGAGGCCCTCGACGATATCTCGTCCGACTCTGCTCTTGAGCCTGGCTCATTACGGAGAGGCGCGTCAGGCAAGTACCGTGATGCGATGGGTGCGATCCCGTTCGCTCGAGCGTTGCTCGCCTGGTTCCCGCAATTTGCAACCCCCTACAGAGAGTACATGCGCTCGCAACAGCCCTTCTCTCGCGTGATCACCACAACTGCTGGCAGAACATCGTTGCAACCTGCAGTTGAGACAAGCGAGCAGAAAGTGCGCTCGTTGTTGATGGAGCCGGTTCAGCGCCTGCCACGATACAGTCTGCTCATAGACTCGATGTGCAGTGCTCTTCCGGACGTTCATCCGGCCTGCCGCACCCTCTTGAAAGCCAGGGACATCGTCTCTGACATCTGCTCGCTGAATGCCGACGCTAAGTCCGGTGACACTCAGACACCAAGCATCCTCCAGGTCTTACTGCCAAGTTGCCCGAGCCATCTCCTTCCGACAGGGAGATTCACCCTGGCCGTGGATGCGTATAGCTTGCAGCCGCCCTTCAGAGCTTCCATGGTCAATGCCGAGACGCACATCTTACTACTATTCACAGATCGGCTACTAATTGCCAAGACGCTAGACGGCTCGCAGGTTAAGGCCCGTATACTGGCATCCCAGCTCGACAAACGCGGCCATGTGGATCTTGAGAACAGGACCAATGTCGAGCAGTTGATCCATGTTGACACGCTGTCGCTTCATGGCCTGCAGGTTGCGCAGTCTGTGGATGGACGCGTCGTCTACCTCACGTTGCCTGAGCGCGCGACCCACGCATTTGAGTTGACTGGCCCTCACGAGGGCAAGGCAGGCGACTTCATCAATGAGCTCATCCAAGCCCGACTCGGAGACCAATTCAGCGCCCAATCGCATGTCGATGGGACTTTGTCGCTGCACGAACTCTGCAGTTCCGACCAGAAGTTCACCTGCTCTGTTGCCTTGTTTGAAGAGGACGTTCTGCAGCCCAGACATCAGTCTGCAATACGCATCATAGTTGAGGGCACCAGCGCTATTGAGCGACATCAGGACATCGATATCTCAGGAGTCATCAGCCGTGTGAACCAGGACAGCTACCGATTGCAATTGAGCTCCATCACGGGGCAATCAGCAGTTGATTGTGTCGCCTCGCGCGACCTGGCGCGAACCTTGGCAGATCGGTGTAAGTATATTCATCTCAATATGGCCGTCGCATCGAGCTGTTACTGACCTCAGCCAGTGCAAACCTTTTCTGAGTCACTTTGCCGACTCGACAGCCCACGTATGGCGATTGCGTTCGTACATTCACAACTCGCCACGGTCAACGCGTTATGTAGCCGACTTCGGGGAGCTCCAAAGCCGTCCCGACGGCCAAGATCGCCTACCAAGCTCCTATCCAGTCTTTGGAATGGCGGCTCCTCCAAAGAGGCGAATAATTCACTAGGCCAG